>JABTTQ020000518.1:0-50000 GCA_016081115.2 Rehmannia glutinosa
TTGGAATCATCAAAAGAATGTTAGAATGGTAAAAACACCATACAAGAATATCAAAGTGCGCCAAAGGGACGGTTTATCAACCGTTGAGCATTTAAAGCAAAAAATCCAAGGAAAATGGGAGAAATATATCATGAAGAGTTCATACGCTTGTTTTATTAGGCAAAACATGATCTCAATAGATGTTGGAGACTTTTGGAAGCAAGAGAATCATGTAAAAGTTGAAATTTTCATTGCGACATTTCATCGAACACCTTGTGTGCGTGAAAAATAAAAGAGGTTGTATATAACCCTTGTAAATGTTTCAAGCCAAAATTTTTATCACCAATTCACCTCAATCATTATACAATACAACATAATAGATAAGCTCATCAAAATCATTTGCAAAAATATCAAGAAATATACCATAAGGTCATAAACTCGAGGTTCAACCCAATTGAGCAAAAGAAGAGAAGTTCTTACCATTTGATCGGAAAAGATGAGCCATAATGATGATTATTATGATATATAATGTCCATGTTGTGAAAAAGATGCACAAAAACCATTTTTGAATGAAATATGTGAAAATTTGGCAAAGGGACGAAAAATGGCCAAAAAAGGTTAAAGTTGCGAATCTTTGAAAAGCAGAACCATTTTAATCCAAGAAATGGTTTAGGCGGCCGATCGACGTTGAGGGCGACGGTTGCCCTCAACCCTTCATTTTGTGTCTGTCGGTTTTTCCAAAATCCGAATTTTCAACCAAAAATCGATTATTCGCCCCTAAGTTTTAAAAACGTGCAAAATGCAAACGTAAGCCTCATTCAATATGCATTATGCCTAACCGAGCTCGTATCGATGTAAAAGTCTCGGAAGATAGCGGTTTTGTAAAAATGTCCGCTAATTGATCTTGAGGTGGTACAAAAGATATCTCAATTTTTTGTTTTGAAACACAATCCCTTAGAAAATGATGTCGAATCTCAATATGTTTGGTACGATTATGATGAACCGGGTTTTGAGCAATATTAATACCGGATATATTATCACAAAAGATAGGTACGTTTTCAAAAGAGCATTTGTAATCCGCTAAGGTTTGTTTCATCCAAAGAAGTTGAGTACAACAAAAAGCGGCGGAAATATATTCGGCTTCGGCCGTTGAAAAGGAAACACAGTTTTGCTTCTTTGAAAACCAAGAAACTAGGCAATCGCCTAAAAATTGACATGATCTGGAAGTACTTTTCCGATCATCAATATTTCCCGCATAATCCGAATCACTATAACCTTTAAGAGAAAAATTTTCATTCTTTGGATAAAATAAGCCATATTGAATGGTGCCTTTCAAATATCAAAAAATCCTTTTAACGGCACTCATATGAGATTCTTTGGGATTGCTTTGAAAACGAGCACATAGGCATACATCATGAAGAATGTCCGGTCTACTAGCGGTTAAATAAAGTAAACTACCAATCATACCTCGATACTTTGGTTCATCCACGGACTTGCCTTTCTCATCTTTGTCAATTTTGACATTTGTTGCCATGAGAGTAGAGACGGTTCTTCCTTCTTCAATGCCAAACTTTTTCAAAAGTTCTTTTGTGTACTTAGATTGTGAAATGTAAATACCTTCTTGACATTGCTTAATTTGGAGTCCAAGAAAAAGTTGAGCTCCCCCATCATGCTCATTTCAAAATTCTCCTTGCATCAACTTAGAGAATTTCTTGCACAAAGAATCATTAGTAGCACCAAAGATAATATCATCAACATAAATTTGCACAAGTAAGCAATCTTGCCCTTTTTCAAAAACAAAGAGAGTTGTATCAACTTTACCTCTTATAAAACCATTTTGTAAAAGAAAAGAGCTAAGTCTATCATACCATGCACGGGGTGCTTGTTTTAAACCATACAAGGCCTTTTTTAGTTTATAAACATCATTAGGCCTAGAAAAATTTTCAAACCCGGAGGTTGTTTTACATAGACTTCTTCTTGAATAATACCATTTAATAAAGCGGATTTAACATCCATTTGGTAAAATTTGAAATTTTTAAAACAAGAATAGGCAAGTAAAATACGAATAGCTTCTAAACGTGCTACGGTGCAAAAGTTTCATCATAGTCAATACCTTCTTCTTGACAATACCCTTGAGCTACTAACCTTGCCTTATTTCGAACAATGTTGCCTTGATCATCAAGTTTGTTCGGAATACCCATTTTGTACCAATGATAGTTTGAGATGGAGGACAAGGTACTAATTCCCATACATCATTTCTTTCAAATTGATTTAGCTCTTCTTGCATTTCTAAGAACCAATCCTCATCCTCAATGGCCTCTTTAGCATTTTTCGGCTCTTTTTGAGAAATAAGAGCTTTCTCGGCAAATTTTCTCCGGGTCATCACTTTGTCAAGGGGATCACCAATAATAAGATCTTTTGGGTGATCTCTCTTAAATTTCAATGCAACGGGAAGGTCGAGATATCACCTCTATCTTCTTGAGGGCCATTTGAAGTGGACGGTTGATCATTTGATGTAGATGGTTGATTATCAATTTGAACAATTTGTTCAATAATATCCTCTTCATCACTTTCATCATTAGGTATTCTTTCAACTCCGAAGCTTCATTGAATTTAACATGGATGGATTCTTCAACAACTCCACTAGTCTTATTGTAAACCCGATATGCTTTGCTTTTTGTTGAATATCCCATGAATATCTCTTCATCGGCCTTAGGATCAAGTTTGTCCAATTGATCCTTGGTATTCAAAATAAAGCATTTACAACCAAATATCTTGAAATAACTAATATTTGGAGTTCTACCTTTCCAAAGCTCATATGGAGTTTTATTCATTTTAGGATGAATATAAACTCGATTAAGGACATAGCAAAGCGGTACTTACGGCCGCCCAAAAATATTTTGGAAGTGAAAATTAATTGAGCATGGACCGACTCATCTCTTCTAATGTCCGATTTTTCCTTTCGGTTACTCCATTTTGTTGAGGTGTCCTTGGAGCCGAGAAATTATGAGCATATCCTTTGGTTTTACAAAAGACTCTAAATTCACCATCAAATTCTCCACCTCGATCGCCGAATAGACTTAATAGTGTCTTCCTTTTCATTTTCAATGAGTCTACACAACTTAACAAACTCATTAACGGCATCGCTTTTATTGGTAAGAAAAAGAGCCCAAGTATATCTAGAAAAATCATCGACGATAACAAAAGTGTAATGTTTTCCACTTAGACTAGCCGTACCAATATCCCCATACAAATCAAGGTGAAGCATTTGTAGGAGTTTGGTTGTGGAAATTTCGTTTTGGGCTTAAAACTACTTTTAACTAATTTGTTCTTTTGACGAGTGTCACATAAGCCAAGATTTTCAAAATTCAATTTGGGTAGTCCTTTCACATGTTGGTTTTTGTAAATATTTTTCAAATTCTTGTATCCAACATGTCCAAGTCGCCTATGCCATAAACTAGTTAAATCATTATTGGCGACTAAACAAGAAACATTTTGACTAACCAAATCACTTGTACGAATTTTGTAAAGATTGCCTTTTCTATTTGCTTCACAGATAATTTCACCATTTTTAAGTATAAGGCATTTTTCTTTATTAAAGGAGACATCATAATTTGAATCACAAAGTTGGCTAACACTTATCAAATTAAACTTAAGCCCTTCAACTAAAAGAACATTACTAAGAGAGAAAGAAGAGTTACCAATTTCTCCATTTCCAAGAATTTTTCCTTTGCCATTGCGAACATGACCATACCTTCTTCTTGGAGCTTGATGTTGGTAAAAAGTTCTCTCCTCCCGGTCATATGGCGTGAACATCCGCTTTCCACGAGCCATTTTGAATCTTCCATTGTTGTTATAGCCCCTATTACCTACAAAAGAATTTCTTTTAGGTACCCTATAATTTTGGGGTCCATGGGGGTTAGTCTTGAGACCTTTGGGTCTCCAAACATGTCTTGAGCTATTTCTCAATTTGCAATTATTAGCATAATGTCCAACTTTGCCGCAATAAAAACAAGTAGGAGTATTATAATTATTAGCACGTACAAAAGTCGGACCTTGGTTATTTTACTTAAAAAGACTTTGAAATGGCTTGTAACCAAGTCCCAATTGGAATGCTCACCTCTTTGTGCATCTAAGATTTTTGTGACTTTATCCGTGCTTATGTTAAACGATGCACATCATTTTTCAAACATTCAATATCTTTTGTGAGCGATTCCTTTTCGGTTTCAAGAGAATGAACTCTAGTAAGAGTAAGAGCATGAGCTTTGTATAGAGATTCATAAGAGGTGAATAATTTTTCTTTTTCAATCTTAAGCTCCTTATGCTCCTTTTTCAAATTTTTGTATTTAACAATTAAATTTTGAAACTCAATTTGCAATTCATCAAAATCACATTGCAAGTCATCAACTATGGAGTAAGTAGAGGAATTAGAGTGTACCTCATTGTTTTCATCGTCTATGGCCATGAGACCGTGTTCGGTTTCTCCTTCCTCATCGGTTGTTTCGAGTAGTTCATCCCATGTTTTGACCTCGCATTTATAGCCTTCTTTTTTGTGAAAGGCTTCTTTCTCTTTGCTCCTCTTCATCGAGCTTTGGGCAATCGGCAATGAAGTGGCGGGTTTTCCACATTTAAAGCAAACATTATCTCTTGGTTTTCTTGCTTTATTTTTATTCACAAATTTTGCAAATTTTCGAACAAGTGCGACCGTCTCCTCATCATCATCATCATTATCATAGTATGCATTATTAGAGGAGGAAGCAAGACCTTTAGGAATAATTTGCATACCCGATTGATTTGTGGATGGTTTGGAATTTTTCCTCTCCTTGAGATAGACTTCATAGATGAGTAGATTTCCAATAAGCTCGTCAAACTTGAGTGTCTCAAGATTTTGTGCCTCCGTGATTGCCGTTACTTTTTTGGACCATGAGCCGGGAAGAGCATTCAATACCTTGGTCACCTTGTCTTCTTCGGAAATGACTTTGCCAAGGGCCACAAGAGGATTGACAATATTGTCAAGCCTTTCTACCATCTTGGAGATGCTTTCGCCATCATACATGTTAAAGTTTTTGAAGTCTTTAACAAGCATGGTCTTTCTTGCTTGCTTGACTCTCTTAGTCCCTTATAGATTGTCTCCAATTTTTCCCAAACCTCATGTGTCTTTGGCCTTATGCCTCTTATGCGATTGTACTCGGTGGTGGTAAAAGAACAATGCAAAATATTTAAGGCCTTACCGTTTAGAGAGAAAGCCTTTTTGTCGTTTTCATCAAACTCCTTGAAAGGTTTAGGAGCCAAGGTGCCATCCTCCGATTTCTTTGTTGGTTGATCAACTCCTTCAATGACCACATTCCAAATGTCAAACCCGTACCCTTATAGGAAACACTCCATACGGTCTTTCCAAAATGCGTAGTTGTTGGCGTCGAATAGTGGTGGCTTATTGGTGGAGGCGCGGTGGTGAGATGAGCATCACTTGTAGCCATGGATCTTTCCTCTTTACTCGGAACGAGCTAGCCAAAGAGTATGGCTCGATACCACTTGTTAGTCCAAGTGGCTACAATAATCTAGAGGGGGTGAATAGATTATCCGGTTTTCAGATTTTGCCCTCTTTTGAAAAACTCAAGCAAAGATGAAATGCTAAATGTGGAAAGTAAATAGCACACGTCGATTTATAGTAGTTCAACCCACCTAGGGCCTAATCTACTACCACCCCAGTATATCCGGGATGGATTTCAAAAAAAAAAAAGATTTTATTAATTTACCAAAAATTAATACAACACCTTGAGGATTACCACAACCCTCTTTCACCACCTTGAGGATTACCACAACCCTCTTACAACACCTTTGAAGATTACCACAACCTTCAAACACCTATCACCTAGATCACCCAAGTGTATTCTTACCACAAGAATACTCACAAGGATGTCTTGTGTTGAATGATGACCAAAATCAAGATTACAACTCAATAATGATTGATACAATATGAGTACAAGTGTAATCAAGAATTGAAAGCCTAGACCTCAAATTTGTGCAAGTGAAAGTACTTATGCTAATACAACAAGATATATGAAAGTGTTTGCTCAATTGCTCTTTGCTTTTATATTGTGTTGTATCTTGTTGCTTGAATGAAGCCTCTATTTATAGGAGAGGACTTGGCTTTCATTTCAGACATTGGCTCCTCCTTGGGGAGTGATTTCTGCAAAAGAAACCATTTAAAATGATCAATATAGTGTTAGAAATCAATCCCACAAAATAGGAAAAGGTCAAAAAACGCAATGGATAGTTTTTGATAAACATGGGGTTCGACCGGTGTTGAGAGATAGAAGATTTGAAAAACACATTGAAAATTACAATAGGGCAACCGGTCGACATGGGCTTCGATCGGTCGACCTTTGTCTCAACCGGTCCCCCTAAAGCAAAATGCAAGGTCGAAGTTTACGTAAGAGACCAAGCTTAGTGCACGGTCGACGGGGGTGTCGGCCGGTCGATGGCACCGATCGACCCCCTGGGCGACCGGTCTACTAATCAATTTCATCGAGGTTCATTTTCTGTTTCAAACGTACTCTTCGTGCACGGGTTGCCCTATAATGACCCAGGTCGACCTTGAGGAGAAATGTTGTCCAATTTTTATCGAAAATAAACTCTAAGAAATACTCGAAAAATAGTAAAAACATTTTAAATCGATCGGAAGTATTTAGACAACATTTAGGGACATTGTTTTGGTTTAAAAACTCATTTTAACAAAATCATCAAAATCATGATAAAAACATTTATCTAACATTGCCTTCTTTGGGTAGTTGTGATATCTACGAGTGTAGTGTCTAGGTGTATATGTGTGCTAATGAAAGCTCTTATACCTTTGGAATGGCCTTTCTTTGAGTTTAGGCCTCGCCATTTTGGCTTATATTCCATAGGTCTTTCTTTGATAGTTCATATTATTCCAATCACTTGGCTTGGGTATTTTCTACCATTCCCTTCATATGTATTTCTTTTATAGAACTTACGGGTTTTGGTAGCTCTGTTTCTTCTTTCTGAGTATTTCTGTATGGAGTTTCTTTGAGGAACTCATTTGGATTTCTTCACTTTGTCCTCTCAAAGACACTCACTCGGTCGTTTTTCCTTTTCCTTTATAACCAAGGCCCAGTTTGTTTGTAATTGTGCTTTGGGATAAATGTGTGTGCACCATTTGGAGTTTTGGATTTTGAGATACTTCATTGCTAGGAGATCCTTTTTCCAAGATCACTTTTGGAGCTTGACATAGCACAGAGGAATTAAATCTAGCTTTGTCTTGTCTCCACATTCTCTTTGACTCATAATAAGATCATCCAATGATTTAGATGCCTTATTGAATGAGGCAATCACATTTTGAGGTCATTTTCCCTCTTTTCTATAGTATCTATTTCGCTTATTAGCTTAGCATTTTCGTCTTTAAACTTTCATTCTCATCGGCTATTTGACTTAGAGTACTCGGCTCCTTAGTCATTTTGTGAGTTTTGGCTTTGAGTAGGCCGTTTTCCTCATTTAGTAGTGTGTGTGAGGATTTAATGTGTTCAAAATCTTTCATCATTTTGCCTAATGAATCATAAAGATCAGTGGGTGATGAAGTGTGTGTGTGTCGATCTCTCACACTAGAACCGAGTGTGATGAGTTAGAGTGTACCTCATCTTCTTGGTCGAGTTGATCTTGTTCCTTGGCCATCAAACGGATCAAGGCTTCTTCTCGTGAGTCACTTGAGTAGCCGCTTCACTACTCTCGAATCGGATGTGTCTCTTGACTTGTTTGTCTCGGTGATCTCTGCGGACCAACATTGCCTTTTTCTTTTCTTGTCTTCTTTCTCTCGAAGACCTTTCTTTCTTCTTCATTCTGTATTTTGTTGACTACAGGATATGGGCAATCAATGGCATAGTGATCTGGTTGTCTCTGAGTTCAAAGATAGATTTTCAACCTTTTGATCAGCTCTTTCTATTCTTGGATTGTCGGCCCTTTGATATTGACTTTTTGATGCTATGTTCTCTTCGTTGGCCTATCTTTCCTTGACTTGGAGGAGCCGAGTGTCTTCTCGGAGGATTCGCCCTTGCCTCTCTTGTAGTTCTTATTGAAGAACTTATTAAACCTTTTGACCATCGGGCTATTTCCTCTTGGTCAATTACTTTTGACCTCGGCTCTCTTGCCATCCTTAACAATTAAGCAATTGTTTTGGGTACTGTTGTCTCTTCCTCAGTCTTTTCTTCTCGGCTCAAATTTGTAGGCTTTGAGATCGAGAATAGCTCATGGTTGGATGTCTTGGATAGGTCCATGGAGTGTCTCATGGCCATGACTTTCATATCCCACTCGGTTGGGAGACTTCTTAGAATCTTCATACACATTTCTTCGCGTGTATATTCTTTTCCAAGTGCGAGATAGCTCGAATTTGTTTGTCAATCGACATGCCTTTCTCAACCTTTGTCAATCTCTTCATTGGTAGCCATAGAGGTTGAGATGATTCTTACTTTTTCAATGCGTAACTCCTTCAAGAGTTCTTTTGAAATGTAACCATCTACTTGGCATTGAATGATTTGAAGTCTAAGCAAGAAATTAAGCTCCCCATCATTCTCATTTCAAGTACACCTTGCATCAACTTGGAAAAATATCTTGCACAAATATTCATTAGTAGTACCAAAAATATTCTCATTAATATGCACAAGTAAACAATCTTGCCCTTTTTCAAAAAACAAAGAGAGTAGTATCAACTTTACCTCTTGTAAAATCATTTAGCAAAAATAGCTAAGTCTATCAACCGTACAAGGCCTTTTTTTTTTAAAAAAAACATTTGGCCTAGAAAAATTTTAAACCGGAGGTTGTTTTGCATAGACTTCTTCTAGAATAAAACCATTGAGAAAATTGGATTAAACATCCATTTTGTAAAGCTTGAAATTTTCTTAAAACAAGAATGGGCAAGTAAAATGCAAATAGCTACTAAATGTGCTATGAGTGCAAATGTTACATCAAAATCAATTACCTTCTTCTAGAAAATACCTTGAGCTACTAACCTTGCCTTAGTTCGACCAATGTTGCCTTGGTTATCGAGTTTGTTAGGAATACTCTTTTTGTCTACTTCATTACTATCATCATAGGGCATCCAAATATTTGGAGTACTTCCTTTTCTACACAACTCAACAAACTTATTAACGGCATCTCTTATATAAGCAAGAAAAATAGCCAAGTGTAATAACATGCCTCAATTATCAATCACAAAATATCTTGCAAAAGAGCATAGTAGAAAGAGATACTATATATATAGACCATGAAGCAAGAAACACATACTATGCATTTAGAAGATCATCAAGAGTCTAATAAATCATGCAAGTTCAAATAAGCTTAAGAAAGCTACAAAAGGTCTCTTTTGAATTTTGAAAATTCGATAGCATATAGTTTAGACCTCATTTAAAAGAAGTATTTGAACAAGAGTTGACAAAGCAAATATGTGCAATCGAATAGTGGCTTTCAAAAATAAAAAAATCATCTTAATGGCACTTGTATAAAATACTTTTAAAAACAAGCACATAGGCATATGGCAAAACATATATCAGTGTATACGAGTAAAAAGACTAACACAAGTAAACGTGCCTCGATAGTTTATGCCTTTCTTGACCAATAATGACGTAGATGGCCATTTGTGAAAATATGTAAATCCTACACAATTCTTAAAACAAATCTAGCACAAATCATAATGATAAAAGTGTAGGCTAAGAGATATCACAAGTAAGCTCATGCCATAAAAATCCATAGGAGATGATAACACACTCTAGTCTACAAAAATGCACAAGAGTTTTAAAAATATCATATAAGGTCTTCTTTTTCAAAAATATTTTAAAAGCACAAATATATATTGAAGACCTTAATTAAAAAATAAATACTTGAAAACGCATTTGCAATATAGGCACAAATAAAGACATGCATACTAACTAGATAAAATGCATATTTTAAATGGGGAGATACGGTTTACCAATTACGCTGTTTCCATGGGTTGTGCCGTTCCCATTGTTGATAATATCTTCCCCTTGAGAAGTCACTTTGTTGATGATGGCTTCTTTGATTGCTCCATTTCAAGGTTCGTTACCTTCCCATTGTTGATGGTCTCTTCTTCTTTGAAAATCATCTTGTTGATGATGTCTTTGCCATTTCAAGGATTGTATTCTTCCCATTTTTGATTGTATCCTCTTCTTGGAAATTGGCTTTGTTGAAAATGTTTTCTCCTTCTTTGATCAAATGAATTGGTCATTTGATGCCTTCTTAGCGGTATGAATTTTATTCGATCATTATTTGCCGAGTACCTAATATGACATTGTTTTGTGGTACCCTAATGTGTTTGGGTCCTTTGGGATTAGTCTTGAGACTTTTAGGTCTCCAACAATAATTAGAGCTATTTCTAGCCCGACAAGTATTTACCGTATGACCCTTTTTACCGCAATAAAAGCATGTAATAATTTAGGAGCATAATGACCAACGTCTTAGAGACTTGATTCTTTTTCATGTGATTGACACCCTTGGGCTTATGATCAAGTTCTAGTTTGAATTATCACAACAATCAACAATATTGGTCATTCTATCGGTACTCAAGTTGGATTTAGATAAATCATTTTTCAAGCAATTTATATCCTCAACAAGAGTACTATTTTTCTTTCTCAAGGTTTCTAACCTTGACAAGAGTGGTGGTGTGAGCACATGATAGTGATTCATAGGAAGTAAATAAACTATCCTTATCATTCTTTAAAGCAATGAATTCCTTTTTCAAATATTTGTATTTAACAAGTAAGTTTTGGAATTCATCTTGTCGTTCATCAAAATCATTTTGCAAATCACTATACTCATTATCATAGGAAGTAGAGGGTTTAGAACTTACCTCGTTTTCTTCTTCGATGCCTATGATGCATTGTTCAACTTCTTCATCATGGGAGGTTGTGGAAGGCTCATCCCATGTTGTTGGATTTGATGTTGTATCCATTTGTGAAGTAGATGCTTTTGAGTTGCTCCTTTCATTTGCATACACTTCATAGATGGCTTCTAATTTTGCCATACTTCATGTGCCGACTTTATTCCTACAATATGTTCATATTCTAAATTAGTAAATGAACAATACAAAATATTGAGAGCTTTACCGTTTAAGGAGATGATTTTCTTCTCTTCATCATTGAGCTTTTTGAAGCCTTTTGAGGTGTGTGGTGTATTCTTCGTCGAAATGGATTCTCCATTGATGACGGTGTTCCAAATATCGAACCCGCAACTTTGTAAATAGCATTCCATTCTTTCTTTCCAAAATGTAAAATTTTTGGAAATAATGGTGGCAGTGGTGGAGGCACCAGGTAGGATGAGCTTCGTTCGTAGTCGACGATCGTTCCTCTTCACTCGCGATGTGAAACGAGCTTGCCAAATAGTTTGGCTCGATACCACTTGTAAGTCCAAGCGCTACGATAATCTAGAGGGGGTGAATAGATTATCTCCATCATTTCGATTTCGCCCTCTTTTTCGAACCGAATGCTCAAAGACAATAATAAAGGTGCGGAATGTAAACAACACGCGTCGATTTATAGAGGTTCAACCCACCTAGGGCCTAATCCTCTACCACCCCAAAGATATCCGGGATGGATTTCAAAAAGAAAAAGATTTTATTAATTTACCACAAATTAATACAACACCAACTTACAACAACACCTTGAAGAGCACCACGAGTCTTCTTCAACGCCACCTTTGAGATTACCACAATCTCCAACGGCACCTTGTGAAGATTACCACAATCTTCAACCTTGAAGAATACCAAATTCTTCAACACCTCAACAAGAAGATTACCACAATCTTCTTACACCTAACACCTAGATCACCCAAGTGTGTTCTTACCACAAGAACACTCACAAGGATATCTTGTGTTGAATGATTACCCAAATTCAAGATTACAACTCGATAATTGATAATACAATAGAGTGCAAGTGTAATCAAGAAAAGCCTAGACCTCAAGGATGTGAAAGTGATAAGCTAGACAAATTACAACAAGAAATAAGACAATGTAAGAACAAGTGTATTCTTGAGTGTATCTTGTTGTGTTGTAGTTTTCTCTCTTATTGTGTTGCTTCAATTCTTCCTCTATTTATAGAAGATGTCTTGTACATGATAGGCTCCTCTTGGGGACATGAATTCGTAAAAAATTGCAAGACAATTGAAAAAAGAGTTGTTAGAAATCAATCCCACAAATTAAGGAAAAGATGTACATTTGCACAACGGTTACATTTTTTTTTGTCAAACTTAAGCGGCCGGTCGCGCAGACTATTAAGTTAAGAAAAGAACGAGCAAAAAATCACGGGAGACCGGTCAGGGGTGGTCGACGGCCGCCCTAGGGTGCGGTCGGTCGCCCACCATGGTGACCTGGGTCCCCCTCGATTGTGAGAAGTAGTTAATCAATTAAAAGCCTATGGCAAAAATATTACCGACAAGAGAGTAGTAGAAAAATATTAATCACTCTTTCGACTAAATATGATCTTATTGTTACAACAACGGAAAAAACTAAAGATATAGAAAAATTGTCGGTAACAGAATTAATAGGCTCGCTTGAAGCCTATGAGAAAAGACTGAATATGCGAGAAAATGAATTTGTTGAAAATGCATTTGATCTAAAACTAATACACGGTCAAGAATTCTAGAAATGAGGGAGAAGAAATGAAGAATATAATAAAAACAAAAATCATGGTGGAATAATAATAATTATTATTACAATCAAAGAAAATCCAAATATCCTCCATGTGGTATTTGCAAAAAGACCAACCATCTTGAAAAGGATTGTTCGCATCGAGGTAAACCAAAATGTGAAAGTTGTGGAAGAGTTGGTCATCTTGAGAAAGATTGTCGCTCAAGGCAAAAACATCAAGCTAATTTTTTCAAGAAAATGAAAAGGAAGACAATCTATTCTATGCATGTCATGCCGCATCGAGGTGAAGAATGACACATGGTACATCGACAATGTGGGCCGCAGCAGCAACCACATGGCCGAAATGAGAAGAATTTTAAAGAGATTGACAGTCAATCAAGTCCCAAGTCGAGGCTCGGGAATGGCGGCGGTGGAAGTTAAAGGAAAAGGTACAATTGTTGTCAACACTAAAACAGGTACGCGTCTCATATAAGATGTAAACTTGACACTAATCTCTTAAGTGTGGGTCAAATGATGGAGAAAGGATATGAATTAGTTTTTAAAGGAGACTCATGCACAATATATGACAATAAAAATAAAAATACGGCGATAGCTGTAGTAAAAATGCAACAACAGAGGAACTTTCCACTCCACTGGCAGTACATTGAAGCAGCACTAAAAGCCCAAGAAGATCAATCATGGCTATGGCATCGGAGGTTCGGGCACTTCAACTTCTACGGGTTAAAGATGCTCCACCAGAAAAATATGATGAAAGATCTTCCAGCAATCCAAATAAACGATGACGTCTGCGAGAGATGCTTGGAAGGCAAACAACACAGGAAGTCTTTTCCATCAGGACAAACAAGGAGAGCCAAACAAATCCTGGAGCTGGTACATACAGATGTATGCGGGCCAATGAGGACTCTAACGTTCGAGAAAAAGCAGTACTTCATCCTCTTTATTGATGATTATACAAGAATGACTTGGGTTTATTTTATGAAAGAAAGATCAGAAGTCTTCAATATTTTCAAGAAATTTAAAAATCTAGTGGAAAATCAAAGTGGATGAAGAATCAAGGTATTACGGAGCGATCGAGGAACTGAATACACCATCAATGAGTTCAACAAATTCTGCGAAGATGAAGGAGTCAACCATCAGTTGACTGTCGGTTACGCTCCAGAGCAGAATGGTGTGTCAGAAAGAAAGAACAGAACAATGATGGAGATGGCCAGGACAATGCTAGCAGAGAAAAGCATGCCGAATGAGTTTTGGGCAGAAGCAGTCTACACTGCAATTTATCTACTCAACAGGTGCCCAACAACGGCAATACAAAATAAAACACCAGTAGACGCATGGAGTGGACGAAAACCATCAGCACAACATCTAAGAGTTTTCGGGAGTATCTGCTATGTTCACATCCCAAAAGAGAAAAGACATAAACTGGATGAGAAGACGGAGAAAGGCATATTCCTCGGCTACAACTCTCAGTCTAAAGGATATAGAATATACAACCTTAAAACCAAGAAACTAGTTATAAGTCGAGATGTCGAGTTCGACAAAAATGCAACATGGAATTGGGAAAAGGAAAAGATGGAAAAGCAAAATATTATGCTGCCACGACCAAGAAGTTCTATAGATCCTTTTGAAGGAGAAGAACCACAAACACCAGGAAATGGTACACAACCTTCAAGCCCGAGGACACCATCATCATCATCTTCAAGTGAAGATCAATCATCTCCAGAGTCACCACCAAGGAAAGTACGATCGCTTAGGGAGATCTACGAGACATGCAACTTTGTGACCATGGAACTTGAAAGTTTTGAAGCTGCCATTAAGGAAAAGGAATGGGTAAAAGCCATGGAAGAAGAAATCAAAATGATCGAGAAAAATCAAACATAGGAGTTGGTGGATCTACCCAGCAACAAAGAAGTCATTGGAGTTAAGTGGGTCTACAAGACAAAACCCAATCCATATAGCTCAATTCAAAAATACAAAGCACGATTGGTTGCTAAAGGATACTCGCAATTACAAGGAATCAACTACAATGAGACCTTTGCTCCAGTTGCTCGCTTGGACACTATAAGGTCTCTTATTGCATTGGCAGCAGAAGAAATGGAAGATCTACCAATTGGATGTCAAGTCAGCTTTCCTCAATGGTTATCTTGAAGAAGAGATATATGTTGAACAACCTCGAGGTTCGTGGCGAAGGAAAAGAAGACAAAGTTCTAAAGCTAAAAAAAGTCGCTCTCATCGATTGAAACAAGCTCCACGAGCCTGGTACAGTTGAATTGACGACTACTTCATCAGTCAAGGGTTCAGAAGAAGTGAAAGTGAGCCGACTCTCTACATCAAGATCAAAGGTAATACAAACAAACTCATTGTTTCTTTATATGTTGATGATCTTATTTATACAGGAAACAATGAAGAGATGATTAAGGAGTTCAAAAAGGATATGATGAATATTTTTGAAATGACTGACCTTGGACTGATGCACTATTTCCTCGGCATTGAGGTAAGCCAAAAGGAAAATTGGATATTTATCTCACAAAAGAAATACACAGAGAATCTACTAAAGAAATTCAAGATGGAAGGTTGCAAATCTGTGGCTACTCCTTTGGTCACGAATGAAAAGTTTAGCAAAGAGGATGGAACACCAAATGCAGATGCATCTACATACAGAAGTCTCATCGGGAGTTTACTATATCTAACTGCTACAAGATCGGATATTATGTACGCGACAAGTCTACTATCGAGGTTTATGCAAAATCCAAGTCAAGTGCATTATGGAGCTACAAAGAGAATATTAAGATATCTACAAGGGACAAAGGACTATGGAATATTGTACGAACCCACAAACTACTCAAGATCGATTGGCTACATCGATAGTGATTGGGGATCATCGATGATATGAAGAGCACATCATGTTACACATTCTCATTTGGCTCGGAGTATATTTTCATGGTCATCTAAAAGCAAAATGTGTAGCACAATCCTCGCCAGGCGAGCACGTTGCAACAAAGACTAACTATAAGTCAAGTTATTTGGCTAAGGCGCATTCTTGGATATATGGGAGAAGATCAAGAAAATCCTACGGAGATACATGCGATAATAAGTCCGCAATAGCAATGGCGAAGAATCCCCGTACATCATAGCAAGGGGAGTGATAAAGTTGCTCCACATTCTAGAATAGCCTAGTCATTAGATTAAAATATTAAACTAGCTTGCCTAATCATTTAATTTTGGAATAATCTTTTATAAAATAATTAATGAATCTTCTAGTTAATCTACAAAGGTGGTGAATGATACAAAAACTAGAAGATTCTCACCGACTCATACTAATATAAATAGGCCATCAACTCTAATCAATGTGTAAGAAAGTTGATCTAATAAAATTTTGTTTACTACTTGTATTAATTTCACTATTTTAATTCTTATTCAAATTCCATTTGTTCATCTTTGATAATAATATTTCTCCTAAATTATTTATTCCCATATTTAATATCTCAAATACCAACACAAATGAATGCCATTATTGTGCACATAACATTCACATAATATATCAAAATGTAAGATAATTATCAATTAAAATAAAACTTTTGAATTAATTAAATAGTTACTAACTAGTCTAAGATAAGTTAGTTATACCTTCTATACATGATGCTTGTACTCTTTATCGCTAAATCTTTTCAATCACTGTACTTTGTATACCAAACTTATTCTGCTTAAGGAAAACCAAAGTAAAAGATTTCATGAAAAGGACATGTGCTGGCAGAAGATAACCATTTTGCAGAGAAAAGGACAAAATAGTAAACATGAAGGGGCATTATTGAAACTTCCATATTCCGCTGGAGCCTAAAGCCTTCAGTATAATCAATGCGGTCCTTCAATTTCATGCTGTGCCTCAAGCCACTAGCTTACTGATACTGGCAAATGTCAGATTTTAATATTATTTTTTCTTAAATAAAATTGAATAATCATGGAATTAAACTCAATTGCAAAAGATTGACATCAGGAGATAAGAGATATGGGTTGTGAGTGATGTTGGAGACAAGTGGGAATAACATACAAGTTTTGCTTTGCTGTATGCCTGTATCATCTATCTTTTTCACCAACAACTGGACAAACTTTCTTTTCAGACATTCAGGAAGAATCCGTTGTGAATTGTTATGTCTGCAGAACCAGATTTTTATTTTTAAAGCATAACGAAAATTTTCTGACGCTTGCCATGTGTCAGAACATGAATGGTTTAGGGTAGAGCCGGAAGGAGTAGCATCGACTTCTAAACATAAGATAGTAGATCTTTTAAGATGTCAGTAATAACGAATTTGAATTTTATAGTAAAAATTAAAAAAGATTGTTAAAATAAGATTTTATTTTGAAAAAAAGTTGGGGTTCCTTACTTTTTAAAAACAATTTTATAATGCCTTCTAACATCTTATTTTAGGAGCTTATAAGATCTTTTTAAAAATGTTTACTAAACAATTTTAACGATATTATAAGCTCTCAAGAATTTTATAAGATGTTTTGAAGAGCTTATAAGCTCTTGCAAACACCCTCTCAGTCAATACCACTATATTTTTTTTTTCTTTTTAAGATAAATTAATACCACTATTCATCTTTATAGATGTTAATTAAACAAGTTGGCTCTAGCGGTTTTGGTCACTCTAGGTGGCAGTCGCGTAACGAGCAAATATTGGGTTTTAAATCAAATTTTTTTAAATTATATATTTAAATCGAAAATTTTAAATTATAACATATATAACATTTAAAGTTAAAATATTCATTATTAAAAAATATTCATAGTCTATAATTACATTAAATTAACAAAATTATAAAATTTAAATATTTTCATGTCTATTTTTTAAAGTAAAACTATAATAAGAAAGGCTAAACATTATATACCCAAAGAAAATGGGAAGAGTTTAAGTAAAAATTTATATAAATATAAATCTAGAATTTTAAATTGGAGCATATATAATATTTAAATTTAACATTTAAATTAAATTATTTATTATAAAAAATCATGCATAATTTATAATTAATTATACTGCTCTAAAATATATTATAAAATTAGATATAGCATACTATTTAGAAATATATATTTCTTATCTTAAAAATTCTAATCAAACTTCGTGACATTTTCTTGCTATTAGAATAAAAAACAAAACACTAAACTGTATAATGGATAAAACAATTAAAAAAAAGAACTTTGTCGATAAAGATAGTTTCTTTGATAAAATTAAAAACTTAAAAATTCTGGAGACATGAATTTGAAAATATTTACTAGTATTAGGTAATAAAAAATAGATATATAATATTACAATTATATTTATATAATTTTTTCAAAAATGACGGGTAGCGGGCTAGTTCGGTTAACTTGCAGGTTAGTCCGGCCTGACGGGCTAAACGATTCGGGCCAAAAAGCCCCCGTTTTGAATGGGTAAAATAATTCGACCCGGACCCTCTTTTCTCACAGTTTAAACGGGTTGTTCTCACTACAAGAAAATTGATTTATAATGAGAGGAAATTTCATCATTATATCTCTAAAATCCGTCATTAAAGACCATTAATGACGGGAAATTCCCGTCATGGAACCTTCATTATTGGCCTCCTAGGTAAAAGTAAATAATGACGGTAAATAGGTCCCGTCATTATTATTTTAATATATTTAATGACGAAATTATACCGTCATTAAAAATCAATTTAAATGATGATAAATTTCGTCATTATAAAATGGTTTGCCTCTCATTAAATCGAACTTTATTGTCAACAAATCCCCTCATTATATTGTCATTTGTCTCTCACTATTATTGTTTAATTGATAAAGTTTTAGCATCATTATTAATTATTATCCCGTCACTAAAAATAATTACAACTATCATTATCTCTAGAAAATCAATAATTACCCTCACTAATTTTTTTATTATAAATTAATTACAACCATATTTCATATGAATTGCTCATTACATATCAACACCTCATAAATTGTAAAATATGAATATCGCTAAATAAATATTCAAAACCGCTAATTCCTTAAAACAAAAATTATATAAACAATCGCATCCACATTTGTTCGAATATACTCGTACAAAAATATGAGTCTCATCTCAAATGATAACTAAATCATTCTCTAATATTTACTACATAGAGTGCAAAAATATTTGAACATCATAAAAGTGAATCACTTGTTTGCTTCAAAATACCATGCACCGACTTTCTCATTCTTGAATCTTTCTTTGCGAATCAACCTACAAGAAAGTTCAAAAAAGAAGAGTATTAATCCCAATAACAAACATAGAATTCAATGATTAAAAATATTAAGAATATGACGAACAAAGTATATTCTACAATTACAATGCCATATCATAGACCATAAAACTCTTCATTTGGTCTTTAGATTTCTTGGAACCTTTTAGTCCAGGGGTCAAAAGTTTTCATGCATATTTTTTTGCTGGTAAAACAAATTTTGTAGGATAATAGAAATGGTTTGCTGATGATGAATTTATGCATAGACCCCTCCACTATGTAAAACCAAACCAGTTTCCATGGCTTTCACTGCTGGCACAAAAAACAACACATCAAAATCGCAGTATACAACTGAAGAAAATGCAGCAAAACAAAATGAAAACATGAAAAATTCACGGACTATACACAAAACTCTTAACCTCTAATCCAACTAGTTCACTTTGCTTAACATCTTAACTAATGTGTAAATTAACCCCCGTATTTTGAATAATAAGCCCAAAGGAAACCCAAAATTTACGATTGAAAACAAAAGTAACCCAAACATTGAAACCATGCAAGCGACAATCACAATTAGATCTGACAACAGCCGATCCAATGATTGCAACAACAAACACTAATCTTAAAACAAAAGATATCATTACGTAGTCAATGTATTCAAAACACACACACACACACACAAATTATGCATTGTGGATGTATCAAAATATTCAACATTCAATATTTAACAAAATAACCCCAAACTCACATTCTCAATAAACAAAATCATCATAAATTATCATTAACCCAACTAATAAAGCAAACAATCTCTAAAACAATTAGTAATACTGTTCAAGGCCATTATCACAAGTCGCGCGTGCATCGAAGTTGGTTGGTTGTCATTTTCGATTCGAGCCAATCTACTTTCAATAGTATCCATGCGTCTCTTAAGATGATTATTCTCTTTTTTTTCTTATCATGGAGCATAGCCTCGAGCTCTTTTATATAAGCCATCCGAGAATCATTAAAATATTTTCTTTTCATTCCACCTCCAAAACCAAAGACGTGGCTGTGGCGTTGTGGTCCAAAATACTTTTCAACAACCTCAATTTGTGATAGTGATGCATTAGATTGAACAATATTTACAATCTCATCCTAAAAGGCCAATGGCTCGGCATTTTCATCCAAATCAATATATATATAAATATATATATATATATATATATCAATATTCTCCATGACCTCATATTCTTTCAACATAGACAATACATCTTTATCATTTCTCAATGGCTTACCATTCCCATCCGTGACTTTGAAACCCACAAAATAAATATCAATAAATTTTTGCATATGTTCAAAATATCCAAAAAAGAACTATCCTCTGTAAAATCCTTTTCTGTCCATTGATCTTCACCAAAATATACAATAAGAGTGTGACCTGAAATTCCACCTTGAAGAAGACCAAAAAAACTAGTTACAATTATGTCAATATATTTAACTTATAAATTAAAAAGGAATCAATGAAATTTTGTAGAATTATCAATTTACAATGTGTACATAAATTTAGAGGTATACCAGTTCTTGTATGATTATTGACATATTGAGTTTCTTGCTCCTCAACCTGCTTTTGAGTTCTATTTGTGTTCCTTTGGGCTGCTCTGTATTTTTAAGAAAATCAACAAATCAAATCATTTAATCATGAAATAATTATATCAATAATATAATTATTTAAAAATAATTCTAAGATATAAATTTAACTAAGAAAGTACCATTATACTCCCCATAAGCATCGGTGTTTTTGTCCATATGCACGAACCTTGGCCAACCTCTTTATAAATTGTGCGTGCTTCTCATTGCCACCCTTACTATTTTTGGCAAACATCGATTTCATCTATCAAGATAAGAAATATAACACATTAGTACAAAAAATAAAAACTTGATAATGAGCAGAGTAATTCAACACCTAACACATAAAAGTACTTGAAAATTTATTTAATGAAAGTAGTAAAGAAGAAACAACAGACACACATGATAGGTTGGAAGTACTTATTCAACACCTAACATCTCTATAGTCACTCTAATTTGTTTATATATTCTCAGAAGGGTCTCAGATGTTTTTGCCCACACTTTTAATCTTGTTCATTTATTATTTTTCCTTGACATGCCATGTTTGGGATCTTTTAGTTTCTTCTTCTCTTATTCCTACAAATCTTTCCAAGTTAAAAATCCTCCACTTGATACCAGATTACGAATGAGCAATCTATTACTGGAGTGACATTGAAAATTATATCAGGGCAGCAAACAGGTGTGAATTTTAATTGGATTCCGCCATGATGATAACATCAGCATTTCAGAAGCCTGTGTTCATTTTTAAGGGCAGGCAAGTTTTAATTAATTAGACATTCTTATTAATCACATGAAATCTAATACACAGTTGATTTTATGAACTTATATTCCGATTAAGTAAGTAATGTTTGTTTATGGAATTAATGATTTTGGATGTTTCAGTGCACTGTACCAAATTCATCTTGTTAAAGCCGAGGATGTTCGACCCTTCATCCCCAAGGAATTCAGAATAGACCAAACTTTAGGGTAATATCATATCATCCTGCAAAAGCGCATTTTAATTTGGTTCTTTCACTAATTAAGGGGGTACTGATGTTTGTCATAATACATTGACAACTTAAATACATTAATATATAGATTTTTTTTTTTTTACAATTGAGAATAAATTTGATCGAAAAATATGAATTGCATTATTGCATAAGAGAAAGATCGTCACTGATGGTGGAATTTTCTGATTTTCAAAATAAACATCATGCGGATATTTCAATTTTGCCGGAATAATGAGTGTGTGTTTCAAATTGCTTCCAACAAATATATATGACTAATTTACGACTTCGCTCACACGAATCTCAACCCTAATCGTTATGCACGTTTGCTAAAGAGAAAAAGTTAGGCTCATCTTCACTTGTTATCCCAAAATATTATGAAAATATATACATTTTCACTAATCCTTATTTCTCAAAGTTATAACTATTTATTTAAATTAAAATTAAATTGTAAAAAACTTGTGTTTGTTTTTTCTTTATTTGTCGTTCCCGCTTTTCATAGTATTCATATATATTCTATTTCCTAATAATTGATACACATTTCTATATTTCTAGCCAACACCAATAATCTTGCCAGCTTCCCATCACCCAAATCACGTGGCTTATTTTCGAACAATATGTTCATTTTTTTGGAAAATTTTATAGCCAAAAAGAAAGTTAAAATATGTTCATCATTTAAGTTGCCAATGATTGAGTTTAAAGGAAGAAAACGACCCCATTTACATGACTAAAATTGCAATTTGCCGTATTATTAAAAAACAATTTTCTGTTTAATTTTTTTATACTTGATCATTTGAATATATGTTTTTTGAGATACACTCTGGTGGGTTTTTTCTTGCCAATTATGAAGATAGCCCATTTGGTGCTTTTGATGAGGTGCCCAACTCTACTTTTCCTTTAGGATATGAAACAAATTCCACGATGATATATATATATATATATATATATATATATAGGGGATGGTTCAAATGGGACGCCCCCTTATATGAGACAGTGGGAATTTATCGAAGCCATTGAAATATTGCAATTGAGGGTCAAAATTTAATGGCTAATATTTATATTAATAATTATTAATTATAAGTAGTAAGGGTATAATTGACAAATTAAGAAAATAACCAATCATGTAGTCAACGTTTCCTAAATTGTAGGATGTGATAAACACAAAATAATGGCAACAAAAATCTTACCAAATCAAACCCAATGAGCCCCAAAAAACGCGGACAATTCCTAAATTATAGTGTCATTTTTTCTATAACATAAATGTAATTCAATACACAAAGTGAAATAAATATATAGTAAAGAGTGAAATTTAGATTTTTATATAGTGAATGGCCCCTAACCGCACATTAATATTAAAGTGAATAAACAATATTATTTGGAAGGATTAAACACGTTCTTATTTTTTTTGTATAAAATAAATGCACTTCAATACATAGTGAAATAAATATATAGTAAAAGTGAAATTTCGACATTTATACAGTACAACGCTCTTAACCACACAGTAATTTTAAAGTGAATAAACAGTATTATTTGGAAGGATTAAACACGTTCTTATTGACTTAGTATGTACATTGTATATCATCCTAAATTATTTGGAAGGATTAAACACGTTCTAATACGGGTTGAGATCTCTATTCCACTTTCCATATTCCATTCTCTATTCCATATGTTGGATGAAAGACACGTGTACAGATTTGTGACATCACATGACATCATCTTGCACACGTGTATTTCATCCAATGCAATGGAATAAGAGTGGAATAGGAAAAGTGGAATAGGAGAGATCACATCCTAATTACACAGTAAAACTGCACTAATTATACAACATTCTAATACTATGTACGCAGAAAAACTACACTAATTATACATCGTGTTACATTAACATCTCACTAAACACACATAAAATCTATAGTGAGTATACGTACATTCTTGCTTTGGTTTTACAGGATATATACATAGCCTTTCCACCCAAAACAAATCTGGAAACATCTTTTTCCCTCAAAAAAGCAGTAAAACTGCACTAATTATACAATATTTTAATACTAATTACGCAGTAAAACTACACTAATTATACAACATTCTAATACTATATCCATCTTGACCTTTCCGACACAACAACCCTTTTTTCTGGTCCCTTCTCCACCATAACTTTTTTCCCGTAGCATACTCTGCCATGACCCGAGTCGGGCTTCCCAAGCTCATCCCGTCTCTCCATAAACTGTGAATTCTCTTTCCAAACCTCTCCATTGGTATAAACCTCATTCTTCCATATCGGAACCGATGCCTTCACCTCATCAATCATGAATTTACAAGCATCCAAGGCGTCTGCACGGTGAATTTAAAACTGGTATAAGATTACCAAGAAGAAGAAATCAAAACAAATATATAAAAACTTACTAAGAGGAGACACGCGAACTCCAGTCCAAAAAAAATCACCAAAAAAGGAGTTGAGATTGGAAGTGAACGATGGGTGGGAGAGAGGAGAGTTTTACAGTGGTTTTGATATCTCAAAATATTGGATGCATTTAATCAGAAGAAGGAGAAGATACGTGGTGTTTTGAATGGAAATAACTCCCCCATAAATCGCTCCAACTAAAATACGGTAATTAATAACTTCCTTTTACACTCTTAAAAAATGACAGAATAGCCCTTACAAAAAAATCCGAAAATTGGTCAAATTACACATATGACCTTGATGATATGTATCTATTAACTACTTGCCTAAAATAATGGAATTAATCTTAATCATCCAAAAAATCAATCTAATGGTCATAATAAATCCCCCTTTGTCTCATATAAGGGTGGGTGTCCCATTTGAACCATATCCTATATATATATATATATATATATCTCATCTCGATTAGTGTTTAATTTATTTATGATTTATTACTTATTTTCATTTATAGCTAGTGGTGATTCTTTGGGATTGTAAGGAAAGATCGGTCATCCGGTAGCGTAAGTTTGATTAATTCTTGATGGTAGAGTTGTAATTATTATGTGAGACCACGTCATGTACTTAAAGTTCGTGAGACGGAACCCTCACACAAGTTTCTAGAATTTCTTTTTTTAGGGTTTATATTTGTTTTTTTTTTTGGATTTTTTTTTTGTTTTTGGGTTTATTATTTCTAATAAAAAAATTTTAGGGTTTATTTTTTGTATGGTTTATTTTTGTTTTATTGGGTTTATTTTAAGGGATGTCTTCTATTAGAATTCATTTGTTTCTTCAAGATTTTTTTTATTTTTTAACATATTTAATTTTTGTAGAATTTATTTATTTATTTTTGGGACTCCGTCTCACAATGAGACTTTACTTTTCTTTCAATCAATTTATTTTTACTAGATGGGCTGCCAAGGTGCTTGTCAACGGCGATGAAGCCGCGACCATGGCCGAAAGGTAGGTGAAATTATCGTCATAATTGGTGTAACCATGTAATACCTCCGTTCTAGTGGATCTAGGTAGTGGGTGCTAAAACACACCACACCTATGAATATCCAGTTTTGTATATATTAGTTTTGGGAAAATTAATTTTTGCAATATGTACTATGACCATTTTGCGGGTGTGATACCTACACCTTTTTTTTTGTTGGAATTTAGTACTTAAACTTTGCTGGATTATAATATTGCAACCTCAGCCATCCAGACGGCGGAATATTCCAAAAATATGCCATCTCGTGCGCAAATGTGAGGGCAAAATGGTCAAATCATCTAAATTGATAAAAGTTATTGCACTTTGAAATCCAAACTTTACGTTATTTGTAAATTTGCAACTTTAACTTTTTACAGTTGAACTTTGCAACCTCACTTCACAATAAATAATATAATTTTTATTTATTAATATGTATTTATCTCTTTTTATACACTATATATATATATATAGTTTAATAGTTAATAAAAAATATCTTGATAAGTTAATTTATTAAAAAATAAATAATAAGGACCATTTTAAGTTAATAAATTAAATATATAATAGTAAAATTCTAACATTTGAATTTGTTAGTAAATATGGGCCAAAACATAAATCACATATTTGAACATATAATGTGGATCGAGTATACCTATTTGCAGTGGAACTGTCGATCCACATAACAAAGATTAAGCCCATTTACAAGCCTCATTTTAATTGAACTGCGAACAACAAACGAACCCCCTAGATTGGTTGAACCACGAGCAAAACCACGAACAAGATCACGAATCGTTTGTCTTTCGTTGGTGTAAATAATTACTAGAATTATTTACTTTGATGTTCACACCTTAAATTCTTAGAGAACTTAGGTGATGCTCCAAGAAGAAAACTGTACGTAGAGAGAAATTTTAGGAGCGAGATTATGTTCTTGTTGTGTGGAAGACGTATATTTTTGGTAGACTGATATTGTTGGGAGAGATATCAATATATATCTCAATCTCATATCTCAGTTACAGTCATGATGGTAGAGGTTTCTAAATAAACCCCATCTAAATAGGACTCCCTATTATCTCAAATATGGATGCAACCTAATTGCACCCAATATCTCCCACTCATACATATTTGACTCGACTCATTTGAATCACATCATCATCATTCTCATCTCACGACTCTTCTTTCATACGGGAATAAGGCATACGGCCAAGCGAGAAACTATAGGTAGGAGAGTTATATTATGTCATCACAAAATAACATAACCTTACAACTCAATAACTCGTTGTGTTCCCCAAACCAAATGGTCGCACTCGTTAAGCATCTCTAGATCCCTCAATGAATATAAGTAGAACATGTTTGATTCACTAAAATATATTTCCATATTCATGACTAGTCAAACACATTTCGACATAGTCGCCCAATTTATGAATCGAGAACATAAGTGTGTTACCAACTCAGTTCTTCCTGGCCTCATATGATAATTAGCTTGGTCTTGATAGCTTTCCTAGACATTCTCCGATAAACCAAATCACACATAGCCATTAGATACATGCTAAAGTAGCGTCTAAGCTTACACCTCATGACATGGTCTAGAGTCTCAAAGGGTACAGGAAAATAATTTGGGTCCACATAGTGACAAAGCAGGGACCTATTCAGTCACTTTCCCATAGGTAGTCGCCTCAAAGCACTTATAATATACATGCTATGATGGAGCTCCCACTCATTTTAGGCATGTCACGCACTAGACATCATAAAAATCTTAGTCCAGTCCCTATTCAAGCGCCCGACCTGCGTATTACTCGTAGTCACTCCCAAAGTGTCATACGATAGTTTGCACGTTCGGCTACAAATAGGCTTTTGAAGTTTGTACATACTTCATGATCGATCAACTCAGATCTCATCTTAACCTCTAGCTAAGACGACTTTAAATATATTTATTAACCTTCATCACTACTCTAGCGCGAAGGCGATCATTCGAAAACCTCCATCTGCAACACAATCTTTTAAGTCTTGTCATGCTTGCTCTCTTAGCGCCAGAGCGATTCCCCGTGTGAGAGGACCAATCAAAGTCTGGTGACAACTCACATATTCAGTATCAAACACATAATGAAAATCTAACATATCTCATTAATTACAATATGTTCTCACAGGCCACATGATCAATTCTATTTAATCCCTTACCACTCACATGCCTTTGGAGCATATCTCCAAATAAAGGCTCATAAAAGGGATAACGGACCACACCACTCGTAGAAGTTTCCGAGAACAATTTAATTATGTGCAAAACTCTTAAGTGAAGTAATGCCTCAAGTAATTATGTTTGGTCTACCAGCAATGTTTAACGCTCAAACCATACACCAAAGTGGTTTTGCTATCACAAATACAATAAAATATCTCATGAATATGCGCACAACCCGCATAATTTTACGATACCAAATTTGCCTCAAGCAAATTATAGACCAATCTATTAAGATATCTAAGTATCCATATGTCGGCATCACAATAGTGCATTAATCACTTCGATATCCACTCACCAATCACATTTGCTAAGTACATGACTTGTTGAGTGTACATACATAAGCGCACATCAAACATTTGACGATTGCTTAAATAAACTAGCTAACATTTCTTTTCTTCTTCCTAAGACGTCGTTTCTTGATTAAGAACATGATCTTTGACCATGGAGTGTAAAGACAGCGCCATCGAGTGGCGATAAGTCCATGTTCTTTCAAGTCATCACATTTTTGCCATATATTGTGAGATACAACTCTTGACATATGTTCAATAACTTAATTGACCATCGTAGGATGAAATCAATGATGATTCAAGTCAAACTGGAGCTTCTTGATCAGCAATCAAGATGCTCTTGCTTCACTTCTTGAATTCATTGGGTGATCCACATAGATCTCCGATTCAATTTTCAATGAAATATGTCAACATCAATCATCCATGACAAACCTGCAGCGAAAGTGAAAATAATAGATAACATATCCGGTAATTCGGACAATCTCCACCACTTAGGAGAAAACCAAAAAACTTTACGCTCTTCTAACAAAGCGTAAATATTTTGCCTTTGGCCTTTGGTCGAGCTTCATACATATCAATCAACCCATCTATATTACACTTGACTGCCGAAACCACATGTTTCAACCGGTCTTGCATCTATCTGAGAAGATCAACAAGTTCTTAGACTTTATTCTTAGTCATTCGACTAATCTTTTCCTTCACAACAACTATCCAATTAGGGCATCAAGTGAAGTCACATATTCTATTGACTTATCAACACCCACAAAAGTAATTTTGAAGGGTACCTGCTCAATCTCATATAGATGATTGGGAATATTTCATCTTCGCTCTTTTTTACTCGTGAAATTTGAGAATCCTTTTCATGTAAGACACTAGCTCCCACTAACTTAATGTCTCTCCCACTATCCCAATAATTACTAGATGAGTTTAAAGTACAACATCCTCTCTAGAGAAGCAGCGCCTCTAAGGATCTTGCAACCGGCATAGTTTCAAGATCTCCATTCACATATGCTCAAGAAATCCCTTTGAGGGAAAACCTAAATTGTGCGACTTGATTTTCCACTTGAGAACATATATTCTCGAACTTACATAAGCATATACCCACTAACTTGAGCTTATTACAAAACTAAAGCTCATACAAGATTGAATAATCATTCGGAGATATTTTTTTTTTTTGCTGAAAATTATTTTTGCGTATTAAGATGCTTGGAAAATTTTGTATTTTTTGTGATGTAGGCAGCAACAAGATACACAAATCAATTTGCACCATCGTAAATCCAACCATTTTGAAGTGATTGTCCCTTCTTTGCAAGCTCATATAACAACAAAGTGTTTAGAACCATCATTAACCTTGCAACAATATTTCCTTTAATTGTGCGTCTAAACTAATTAGACACGATATTCTCGCTCCCTATTGGCATATCTCCACTTGTTAAGAACCCTTCAAAGTTATTTAGCGCTTCTAACTAGTGAGAATGGGATGTACTAATTTATAGCATACATAGCAATGAAAGAAAATATAATGCGTTAATTTTGTTTCTCATACACATAAGTCTGCGCTCAATTTGGACTTAGCTTTAAAGGAAAAATAGTCATCTTTCATTCTTCTAGAATTAAGGATGGATGGGTTGGTCGAAGGTGCGATGTCTTGATGCATGGTGGTAAAGCGACCACGTGGAATTGGGATAACGAGGAGTTGCCACATGTATCGAATAGTGAGGTGATGACATGTGTCATGTTTGTTTCTTCCTTTAGTATATAGTTGATATTGACGGGGTTTCAAATGATACTACTTTGTCCGCGTAAATCAATTCAATATATTGTTTCTGAGATAATTTCACAAAGACATTCAAGATCAAAGTTCTCTCACAACTCAACTCCGGCCCAAAAATGAGAGTAGTTGGAACAGGGGATAAGTATACTAGTAAGTGCTTGTGTAAAATTCAGAATTGTGGTGGATAGATAATATTATCATACTTGGTCAAGTAGTTGGGGAATTGGATTTTGGCTGATGATAGATTGATGGTCTGGTATTTTATCATTCAATTAGGGCACCACCGCAAGTGGGAGCTTTCTGTTGAGCTCTTTACCGTGGTAAACCTTTGCAAAGAGCTTTGAACCATTGTGGATTCGGATAAAAAGCTCTTTGCCTCAAACCAACTCTTTATTTTTATTTAACCAAACGGTAGATAAATTTTCATTCCACATCAAATATTACATCAATGATCAAAGGAATTTTCCACTTGACAATAATACATCATCAAGAAAAAGAAACAAAGCACACTCCTCATTTGGAGGGCCAAGCAAGCTGTACACGCAGCAGTATCAACAACATCAAAAAAACATCCAACCAAAGAAAAAAACAGAAACACTACCTTCAGCAAAATGTGATGAAAACAGCTATAAGAGCCAACAGTAAATTCCAGGAAAATAAAGCACTCTTATACCCCTAAACATCAACACCAGTCGAGCTTCACAGGTAGAACAAAACAACCAACTAAGAGACCAATCAATCCCTCAGCAAAAACCATAATCATAAAAGGCACTGTTTTTTAAACCCTACTTCCAAAAGACTTCCCAAACACTTCAAAGCACAAACCCTATTAACAGGAAGTCACTTGCAATCCACTTTCATTTCAAATCTTTAAACTCTCCCAGTCAGATATAGCAATATCCACAGCACACTTCTCCGGTCTCCGTACCTTTTCAAACACCCACTGATTTCTTGTTTTTCAAATCCACCAAAGTAAGTAGGTAGTGAGTTCTACTCTATCCTCATTCTCTTGCTTCCAATGCATTGAGCACATCTCACACCACCAGCCAAAAAAAGACCCACACTTTTTTTCCAATCCATCCCAACTGACAGGGGCCAGTCTACATATCACTTTGGCCCTCCCACATTCAAAGAAGAGGTGTTCAAGAGTCTTCTCCTCCATTCCACAGGCCTGACAGATGGTATCCAGCTCCACACCACTCCTTTGAATATTAGCTTTAACAGGTAGTATCCCTTGGCAGCACTTCCACAAAAGAAATCTAATCTTGCTTTGAATTTTCAGTTTCCAAATGCCACTCCAAACAAGTAGTTTTTTTCTCTCTATCTCCACTACTATCAGCTTGAGCCATCCGGGCAAGTTTATCCTGAATTAAAAATTGATACACAGATCTAACTGAAAGCACTCTTTTTTTGTCAAAATGCTAAACATATTTATCTTCTTGCTTTGGCCTTTCCAGAGAAATTGAAGGATAGCCTCTGCCTTTTCTTTCCTGAAATTCTGTCTTATCAAGTTCTCATTCCAGCACTCTCCATCTTCATCAATAAGATCCACCCATACAGGAAAATTAGGAACAGGATCTGGATCTTTTGGAATAAATGTATGAATTCCAGAAATCCATGGTGATTTCCAAACTTGTGTAGTTTTCCCATCTCCAATGTCAATTCTGAGACCTTTAACAAGGACTGGTCTAACTTCCATCCAACATTTCCAAAGCTAAGATGCTCCCTCTGGGACTTTAGAGTTTAAGAGATCTCTTCACACACCCCCACTCTACCCTATCGTAAGTTTTTTCCATGTCCAACTTGATGGCCATATACCCTTTTTTTCCCCACTCTATGTCTATTTAAAAAATGAATGCATTCATGAGCAATTACTACATTGCCAGGCATAAAAGCTGACTGGGATTCACTAATGCAAAAATGCAGATATAATTTAAGCCAATTTGCAAGGATTTTTGAGATGATTTTGTACACAACATTGCATAGGCTTATAAGTCTAAAATGGAAGATAGATGTGGGGTGTTTGATTTTGGGAATGAGAGTAACAAGAGCTTGATTCATCCTTATGAGCATTTTCCCATTTTTAAAGAAATTAGTAACAGCACAACAAATTTCTTTTTGAATGAACATCCAGAAAAACTGAAAAAAGAAAGAGGACATACCATCCACAACGGGAGCTTTATTTGGATTAAGATAAAGAAGAGCTTCCTTGATTTCAGCTTCTGCAATAGGCAAAATTAGGACCTTGTTCATATCTTCAGAGATGGATTGAGAGATCCCAGATAAGATGTTGAAATCACTTTGCTGCCCATCTAAGCAAAATAAACCAGAGTAAAAGCTTGTAATCTCCTTTTCAATCTCTATATCCTTGACACAAATTGAACCATCATTCCTAACAATCTGAGAGATAGAATTAACCATTCTCCTTTGGGCTGTAGCTGCATGAAAATACTTAGTATTCCAGTCACCCTCTTTCAGCCATCCAATCCTTTATTTTTGCCTCCAAAAAATCTCTTCTTTCCTATAAGCATCATAAAGTTCCAATTTAAAACCATCCCACTTTCCCCAATCCCTATCATCAACATGAGCTCTCAACGCATTAAGGGAATCTTTGATAGTGATAATTTGTGATGAAGAATTCACTTTATGAGTATCATTCCACTTGAAGTTCAATTTCGCAATTTCTCCCTTTTCCTTGCAGTTGATAGATACATTGGAGTTCTAATCCAATTTGAGGCCCAAGATTGGCTCACAATATCCTCACACCCTCTTTTTCAATCCATCTTTTATCAAATCGGAAATGTTTTTTAACTTTGTTTCCAAGATCAGCCAAGTCATCTATTACAAGAAAGGCAATGATCGGATGATGCTTTGAATTTCGATTTGACAACGACTTTAGGGAATGCCAAACACCACTCTACATATCCAAATACCCTATCCAACTTCTCCTCCACAAAGCCTCCCCATTTCTCGTTGTTGGCCAGGTGAATGCTTCCCGATGAATGGAATTTCTTTCATCTCCATGCTTCTAATGAACCGATTAAACCTAGAGAAGGTCCAACTTTGTCCGATTCCGCCTCCTCATTTTTCATTAGAATTGCACAAATCATTAAAGTCCCCTGCTAGAAACCACATTTTCCCCCATCTGTCCTTAGCTTGCATAAGATATTCCCACTGAGCTAACCTCTCCTTATCATCTGTGCTAGCATATAAAAAAATAACCCAAACATTTTCCCAACTTCTCTCTTTACAAAACTCCATTTCAATACAAAACTGAGTAGAGACTGATTGGAGAATGACAATCTTTCCAGACCAGGTTGCTAGAAGCCCGCCTTTTAAACCCATTGGCTCAAGGCAAATCCATATACTTTCAAGTTTTAGTTGCCCGCACACAACCTTAAAAATGACTTTTCTTTTATGTTTCACTTACAAAAACCAAATCTGGGAGATTGAGTTTCGAAGACTCCTTTAACTGGGAAACTGTACAGGGCCCTCCCAGCCCTCTACAGTTCAACACACATACTTTCATGATGAACCTTGGGGGCCACTTTAGGATGATATTATCCACCATGTTGTTACCATTTCCTTCTATTCTCAATCTTTTTGTCTGGTTCTGAGCCCCAAGTTTATTCTCTGAATAGTTTTCCTCATCCATCAGATGTTTAGCCTTTCTCTTTCCTTTTACTCTTCAATTTTCATTGTCCACAATCATGCTTACCACTTTATTTTCTACTCTTGTACTTCCATCATTCTGTCTTGTCCATGTTTTTCCCTCTTTTTTACCTTTTTTACTCTTAGCTACCACAATCAGACTTCCATTAGAAATAGCTCTTAAGGGAAGTCTATTCTGTTCAGTTTGGCTTAGGGTGACTTCAATCTCTAATAAACCTTCATTCTTCTCCCCATCTTTTTCACAATCCTCTATACTCTTTTTGGAGACACCCTCATGCACACTCTTCTTTTTTGGATTTTCAGTCTCTAAAAGAGAATGGGATAAGCAATCACCTGTAAGTCCAAGTGGCTACGATATTCTAGAGGAGGGGTGAATAGATTATCTCGGTTTTTCAAAATCCACCCTCTTTTTCTCGAATGAACAAGCAAGAATAAACTGGAAATGTGGAAAATAAACAACACACGTTGATTTAAAGAGCTTCACCCCACCTAGGGACTACGTGCTCTACCACCCCAGTATCTTCGGGATGGATTTCGAAAAAGAAAAAGAAGTTTTATTAATTACCACAATTAATACAACACCATCTTTGAAAATTACCACAATCTTCTTACAACACCTTCAAGGAGATTACCACAATCTTTCTTCAACACCTATGAAGAGTACCACACTCTTCAACACCTAAGATCACCCAAGTGTGCTCTTACCACAAGAACAACAACAAGGATATCTTGTTTTGGATGATGGACAAAATTCAATATTACACTCGATAATGATAATACAAATATTGATTTGCATGTGTAATCAAGAATGAAAAGCCTAGACCTCAAAATGTGCAAGTGCAAGAGCTTAGGCTATTACAACAAGAATTATGACAAAGTGTTTGCTTGTATGCTTTTCCTTGAGTTGTTGTGTTGTATCTTGTTGCTTGAATGGTTCCTCTATTTATAGGAGGGGTCTTGTATTGATTTCCAGACATTGGCTCCTTCTTGGAGAGTGAAATCAAGATATAGCTGTTAGAAATTAACCCCTTAAATTGAGAAAAAACTGTCTGAAAACCCAACGGATAGTTTCTTTGTCAAAAACCTATAGCGACGGTCGCAAAAAAGAAAGTTTTGAAAGATACGTACAAAAATTACACAGGGGGACCGGTCACCATGGGGTTGGACCGGTCCACCCCCATGTCAACCGGTTGGGGTCCTTAAAAATACATTACAGAGTGTTCTGTAATTCAGGACTTGATTCAGGCACCGGTCGCCCACACCGGTCGACCTCAAGGTCGACCGTCGCCGCTTCCCCTATTTTTTTTTTTTCCGTCCCATTTTCTATTTTAAAACTCAATTCGACACAAGATGCCCTATAAGGCGACCGGTCCAACACGAGACAGAAGTGTTGTCCAATTTTTTGTCGAAAATAAACTTCAAGAAATACTCCGAAAAATTAGTAAAAACATTTTATATCGATCGGGTGTATTTGGACAACATTTAGAAACATTGTTTTGGTGTAAAAACTCATTTAAACGAAACATCAAAATCAGGATAAAAATATTTATCTAACATCACCTCCAGCAGATTATTGTGGAATCATAGGATTCAAATTCAAATTCTAGTTAACTCCACTCCTTTCAGTTATTAGCATCTCCTTAGAGTTTGTCCTCTCAAAATTCTCATTCCCCCAACAATTACCCGTGCTGTTACTGCAAGATTGGGATTTTACTGGAGATTGAGTGCTTCTTTGGAGTATTACTTTCCCATTTCTAAAACCCCCTGCAAAATCATCTGCTCCCAGCCACTCCCCATATCTCCCTGATTTCAAATCACTATCTTTAATATCTTTCTTTTTTTCTGAACAAGTTTTTTCGATGTGTCCCACCAAGCCACAATAAAAACAAAGCCCATGAATATTCTCAAACTTGAAATCAACCTAATATGCCTCCCCTTTTAATTTCAAAGTTGTTCCTTCCAACATCGGCTCTTCAATATCCACTGTAACCAAGAGCTTAAGGAATCTACCTCTAATACTTCCAGTTTCTGAAACAAAACATCCTTAACTTGTGAGAATACCTTTCCAATTTTGAAATCCACCTCAGTGCTAATCCAGTGTGTAGATAGATTCCAGACTTGGACCCACAAGTCTATACAAGAAAATTTCTCATTTTCAATATTCATCCCTTCCTTCCACTCTCTTAGCACAATCAGCTGATTGTCAAAGGACCAAGCTTTCCCATTCATGACTCTTTTTTTAAACTCTGAAAAACAAACTGGAACTTATTAAATCCGATTTCTCTAAGAATAAACAGTTCATGTATCGACCATGCCCCCATCATTGTCTTTTTCAACCCAGTAAAGTTCACTTTCCTATCCCCAAGTACTTTCCCAAATAAGCTCTTGAGACAATCATCCTCACTTTCTATTATATCACCTTCTTCAATATCATTTCCTAACTATTTTGCTGTAGTCAAGGAGAACTTTTTGAGCTTCAAAGCAATTTCCCCATCCATATTTAGAGCTCCTCCAATCCGACCTCCGAATATGAACAAGTCCTATATGCCCGCTTCAAAGATGAGCTCAAGAAAGAAACAAAAAGCAATGTTAAGCAAAAATGAAACGCAACACCCAACGAAAAAAGTCGGATGTGGATTTAAAGGTAAAAAAACAATGAGAAAAGGAAGAAAAAGAAGACAAGTTAGAGTAGGCAAGCCAAGAAATACAGTGACCAAGCACCCATCCAGCCAAGGTTCCTAGCACCAATGAGTCTTATCATTCATTCAAAAACCTCCTGACAAATTCACCCAACCAGGACAAGATAAGTAACCTCACAACCCAAACCCAAAGACCTTCTCTACACCTCACCGATAAAACTACAAGAAACCTAGGGCACTTTTCGTAGAGAGGAAAAAAACCACTTCTCGGGAAAGGAGACCAGCTCTTTATTTTGAAAAGTTGAGTTTTTGATAAAGTTGGGGCCCATAAAAAAAATATTGGAATACTTTATAAAGTGATCGATTAAATGGGACCCATAAAAAATTGTTGGGAGGTTTTTTACATGACAATGGGCAATGGGCAATGGGCAATGAGGTTGCATGTGAAGGTAAGAGAAAAGTTGGAAAAATGGTATATGATTGTGAATGCTCTTATTCAATCAATGCTATATTCTTAGCCCAACCCTCAGATTGTATAATAGCGTGGGCTTGATCCAGAAATATAATTTTTTAGGTTTGGATATGGAAAACCGTTTTAGGATGCTGATGCACTAACATGTACCATTTTCTGGGCAGGGGTATTATGGTCATTCCCGTACAAAAATTATTTAATCATGTTAACAAAACAATGATTTAAATTTCTTCCCAATTTGTAAATTTTTTAATTCGACTATCTAAATCAATTTTTTGCATTTCACATAATTTTATTAACAATATAATCCAACGCTATCAAAATTCTAATCAACCTTATCGATCCAATTTTCAAAACCAAACGAGGCCCAAATAGAATTTAACTGATGGGTTGATTGGAAGTGCAGGGTATATGATGCATTGATGGCTCTTATGCTTGTTAGTTGTGAGTTCACTGAGTTGTGACATGGTAGACCATATTGGGCTGAAAGAATCGAGTCCATCGGGACAAATGAATAGATAACTACAAGGGTTAAGGACACTATTACCCAACATTTCGGAGAAAAGGACAACACTTTATGCTCTCGGGAATTTTTGGACAATTTTACGTTGCCGCACTTTTTCGGGACAATTTTACGCTCCTACCGAATTTTTCGGTACGTTGTTGTTTCAAAGTTGTTTCGAACATGTTTCAAACATGTTTCACATCATAAAATTTTAGTGGAAAAATAATTTTTGCCTCCTATTAAATAATCAATTTTATACTCGAAATCTTATAAAAAAATCAAGAAATATATACATAAAATAACACATGTTAAAACCAAACAAATTGAAAATAATATAGAAACAACATGAATAAAAAACAAAGTTCAATTTCGATTCAATGAATTGAAAACATAAAAAACATGGAAACAACATAACAACATTGAAAACTATATAGAATCAAACCAGAAACAACATAAAACAATATAGAAAACACCACACGAATAAAAGAGCTTAAAAATAGTTAAAAATTGCATTGAAATATCGAAAACTACATAGAAACAACAAAGAAACATCAGAACAACATTAAAAACAGTATATAAACAACTAAAAAACAACAGAAACAATAGATAAAACAACGCATGAACAGAAAAGAAATTAAAAAATAAGTAAAAAATGTATTGAAATTTTGAAACATCGAAACAACAACAAAACAACATAGAAACAAACAAGAAACAAATATAAACAACATCAAAACAACATATATAACATACAAAGTAATACAGGAACAAAAAAAATCGAAAAATACGTAAAAATAACAAAAAATATGCACGAGTATAAAAAAGCAAAAAAAAAAAAAGAGTACAAAAGTGATAGGAGCGTAACTAGTGTCTTTTTTCCAAAAATTGAGGTATTTCCGGCAATTTCTCTAACTATAATCTATTGATTTTGTGGTAGCTCAGCAAGAAAAATGCAGCCGCGGTTGGTTGAGGAATTGTAATCAAGACTATTGACCTAGGATAAAACTCTATTAGTGTCACCGCTCTCATAACCTTGTACTAAAAAGAAAAAAAACATAGTTCCAGATGAAGTATTTGTTTCTTATTATCTCCAAACAGTTCCCACTTCTTCCCAAATAAAAGAAGATCCACTATATATTAACATTATTACATTCTCAAATTTATTGTCATAAATATATTATTCTAATTTCATATTAAAAATACAACACTTACTTGGACAAAAATGAAATTATTTTAGTTTATATGATAGGGAATTTATATAAATCAACATAAAACTATAGACATCCTATGTGAAAGAAAGGATTTTGTGACTAGACCTCACTAGTAGAAATGTTAATAAGGGCCCAGTCCTAAGAGCCAACTCTAGCCCAGTCCTAAAAATGTAAAGGTTGGACCTATATTTCATAAGTCCTTATAACATGAGAGCTTTTAGCAAGATCCTTTAGGGGATTTTTCTCAATAAAGTTTTTCTACTCTATAAATTTATATTTATATTATATATATAATACTATCAAATCTAATTTTGGATCTCGTTTAACAATTATTTTTTAATTTTATAAATTGTAATTGATGAAAATGAAGAAACATGATGTTATGATTCACAGTTCCATCGTTGGAACATTAGATTGTTGATGTTATTTTATTAATTATAAAATTATTTAGAATAAATCTCATTTATTGTCACTTAATTTTTATTAGATTATGTTATATTGATTAGAAATATTAAATTTATAAAGGTATGACTTTATCAAAAAGAAAAAAAAGAAAAAAAATAATTATAGGGCCAGCTCTGACTCTACCCTGGCCTTATAGGGCTAGGGCTGAGCTTAGATTTTTCAAGCCCTTATGACTTCATGACTTTTTAGCCCTAGCCCTTAAGAGTTATGACCTTTTAGGGAAAGGGCAAGACTGAGACGAGCCGGCCCTTATGGGCATCTCTACTCACTTGATTGTAAATGAGTCTAGTTATGAAAAAGTAGGCTTGCAACCAAACCGAACGAGGTCGAGTTTTTGAGAGTTTGAGCTTGGATCGTTTATTATCGAGTCAAACTCGAACCTGAATTTATCGAACATAGTCATGGCTCACGAAATTATTCGAGTTTAATCGAGCCTAAACGAGCTTAGTAAATATCAATTATAAATTAAATTATTCTTCAATTTATTATAAAAATAAAATTATATATATCTAACAACATAATATATCTATTAAAGTCTATTATTTTTATTCAAATACATAAGTTTATTTAATATTTTTATATTTATCATAAGTAAATATATAAAAGTCTAAATTAAAGTCAAATTATTAATTTAATTTACACGAGCTTACTAAAGAGCTTGCTCACGAGTTTATCAACGAGCTTGTGCATGAGCTAACAAACCGATTATCTTTAAATTTGAGTATGGTTCATTATCTTAACGAGTCCTATTAAACGAACTCAAACGAGCTTTTGTCGAGTCAAGCTCGAATAGCTCACGAGCGGCTTAGTTTATTTATTTGCAACCTTATAAAAAGACTAGTGTCTATATTATGACGAGTTACATATATATACATTCAATCATATTATTGAACCGTATATATATATATATATATATATATATATATATATATATATGTATGTATGTATGTATGTATATATAATGGGAATTTGCGAGCTATAGTCCTTAGCCTTTGAGTGTGTATTGGATAGACCCTCGGACTTGACGCGAATCATGTATTATTGCACTATATTTGATACTGATTATGGCATGATTATTCATTTTTTTAATTTAGTAATTTATTGATCTAAATGTAATAATATGGTTGAGTATTTGTTTGTTTAACTAAAATGAATTGCCATATTGAATCCTCAAATGCAAGTGCGACCTTAACTTTTTGCATATGATATCACAGGAATTTGGGCTACCAAGTCAAGTTGCCAATTTTTCAAAGGTGGGCCCTATAATTTGGAAATTGCATGTTAATCTAAAAAATTTATGTAGCTTATAAAATATTAAACCGTAGTGTTTTCTTTCTTTCTTCCATTTTTCTTTTTTCTTTTTGATGAGCGTCATTAAACCATAGGTGAATATATCATAAATTTATATTTAACAATGATAATTTTTGTTATTATTTCTTTATATAGAATTAGTTTGTCAAAAATCATTAAAATAGGTTAAATTATATATTTTTTAAATTCCAACATATTAATGTTTAGCAGCTTAAAGCTCATATTTTGAACTTATTGCAACACATTCTAAATTATAACTTTTTCTAAAAAGTTTATTAATTCAACCAAATATCCCATATGTCACACGTGATTGTATTGGTTTCTCTCACAATGATGTTCCAAGTTAAAGCAACTTAATCTCAAATTGAAGAAAGATTCCCATGCTCCAAGTGAATTAACCAGTACATGGCATGGGAATTATACAAATATTATATCTTTATGCATGCTTGAAATGGGGTATATATTTTCATTTTTTTCATTTAATGTGGCATATATATGACATATGGTTTGTGTTCAAGCAGAAGACTAAATTAGCAATGCTCCCCCAGAGACATAATGCAAGCAAAGCAGGAGGGTTTCTCAACATAAATGGCTTAATACCCAATTCTAACTGCAGCCTAATTAACAACTACAATCACATACAAATCAGAGAAATCAATAAGGACGACGGCCGACTAACAGATTCTTGCAATGTTACCATTAAAACTTCTGGTTGGTTGGGAAATTTTAAATTTTTTTTTTTTTTTTTTAATTTCAATTTATTTTTGTCAAATTCAATTCTTTGATTTTGGTCTGTCTTGAATGACAGCAGCACCAGGCCTGGATACAAATAGGCATATAATCGGTCCACAAATCAAACTGTCCCTCCCAAGCCTCAGGTGAGTACTTTTGTGTGGAATATATATATATATATATATATATATATGCTTACTTTGAAATTATTAATCTCTGTGTAGATAACTGATTTCAACTATATATTTTGCAGTGGTCTCACGGAATATAATCCTCATCTTCTTCATTACACTTGCCAGATTGAGACCAGGTTTGATATAATAAGTCATTTAATTAATATTGTTGTTGTAGCTAGGAATGAATAATATGTAAGAGTTAAACAAAGATATCAATATTAGTTTTGTAATCTAGGGATAAAGAGTTTCAAACTGTTCAAGAGTTTCAATAATGTTACAAAAGTTTAACGACATGAGGTTGGTACGATTATTAATTATGGGTTATAGTACTATTAGCCACTAAATTGCACTTTTAAACATGTAGCTATAGTGGGTGGTAACGGTTGTCACTAATAGCTAGTCTTGCAGAAATCATGATTCGCCCTACAATTTTGAAAATATACTTTCAATTTCAATCCTTTGATTGCCACAAATTGAAAAATTTGCTTCTACATGCCACATATATATCCGCCCAAACTAATAGCTAAATTTCCAAAATGTAATCGATCGTCCTCAACTCCTCAATTTATAAAAGGAATCTAATCTTTGGTGTCAATTGTCCACTTTTATTTCTCTCCCATTTTGTTTTGATGGTTTGTGTGTGTGTGTAGGGTGAGAGTAGTTCCAGCAGCAAAGATTTCTTCAGAGCAATTGGCATCAGAAGGTGAAGTTTGTGAATCTGCACGACAAGAAAGTATTCATGGGATGAACTCATCAGCAGACAAAAGAAACCTGATGATAAGAACAGTGATGCAATCAAAGCCGATTGTAGCTTTTGAGTTCAGTTCCATGAAAATGATAGTTGGCTCTCCAACTGTGGTTTCCCGACGCTAATTCTAAGTACCACTACTTGTTTTCCAAGTCATTGCATTTTGTATTTTAATAAATTCTTTATTCAAAATAAATACTTTATATTTGAATAAGCAAATAAAGTATACTACTTTCATTCATTCATGATTGATTGTTGCTTTTTTATTATTTTTAGTCAACAAAAATATTTTTGCATAATGCAATAATGGGTAACATAGTAAGTTTCTTTAGTAAGAATATATATAGTTGATGATGCTTTTAGGACAAATCATTTCAAAGTTAAGGTTTCGATAAAGTCTTTCTTTCCAAGGGGAAGTCTTCAAGTCTTCTTCCTGCAGGGAGTGGAAGTTCTTGAGGACGGAAACTTGTCTCCACATACGCAAATGTTAGAGGGCCCGGGGTTGTCCTGGGGGAAACCCTTCGACGCTCAAGTCAACACGGTGATCGAGAGAGAAGAAGACAAGTAAATGAATACTATATTAAATGCGTAGGAGTAATTATGAGAGAATTTACTTACAAATGAAGAGGAGAGACCTTTTTATACCTGGGAAGCGGGCCCTGTGGCCCGCATAGGAGAAATCGACCTATGGGCCAGTCTCAGACTCCTTTAGGCCGAGTTATTCCGTTAAGAGCTCATTGAACAATTAATATCGAATTAATATGTAAATCGAATTATATATTTAATAATTAAATATCGGTTTTGCCCTCAACATAAGCCCCCCATCTCCGGTGTTGCGGAGGTATGGAGAAGTCCGGGAGCTAAACTGGTACCATGTCTAGCTTGTCTCATTCTATATCTTGTCTTACCTTCGGAGAATCTTTGACCACTTTTGCATAATGACACTTGGGAGAGAGCTTTTGGCCATGTCTTCCGAAGGTAATATTTCTCTCTCTATTCTTTAACTGTGAACTTCTTTGCTTGGTAGAACATTTAGAAAAATTTCTTGAAAGTTGAGGAGAGTACTCATGGAGAGTTGGAGTGATGAGTGGAGTGTATCAAGTGAGGAGAGAGATGAGAGCCTAAAAGGTGGAGAAAGGCACCTCGGGGCACCTCCTAGGAGTGGACAAGGGCGCCCTCTTGGGGCGGCCACAAGGGCACTCGGAAGAGCGCTGTAACACCCTTACCCTTGTAACACATATGCACATAGCATAAAACAATAGTTCATAGGCAGCACAAACACACTTCTAGTGATTATCACATATTATATTAACCTGATTTTATCATCCAAAATCATTTTATACGAGCGGAAGCATTTAGTCAAAAGATTGACTTAACAAAACTTATACACACATGTGTATTTACAATATTACAGAACATTAACGACAATGCTTTTTATACAAAGATTAAAATGAAAATCCCTATATGAAATGCAATCGATGAGTGAGGAGAAGGATGCGAATCCGGTAAAGACCGACCTTTGTTCCATGCTTTAAACCTCTGTAATACTTCACAGATCAACTTTTATCTACAACAATTAAAAATTGGCAACATTGTATTTGTTGAGTTGCAAGCTCAGCAAGTATAATCCAATAACAAACTATTTAATTTCACATAGGGATATCATCAAGAACCATTTTACACTCATTGTTCATATCATTCATAAACAAATAAATGCATATGCTTGATCATATTCTTTTGATGTTATGGGCGCCTAATACCAAGAATAAATCATGATCACGAAGATGACTATGACACTCTGTAATTCTTAATTCATATAGAATTCATCTGAACTCGGGGTGACCGCACGGTACTTGTGAATCTAGTGAATATCTGAATTTCGTAACACATGATTCAAGGTCAATAGCGGCCATAATCAATCCATTAATCTCTCATAAATGCATTTTTCAGTAAACACATGTCTCATTTCATATCAATAACATCAATGATGATCAAATATCTCAATTAAATTTCAATCTCGTCACATAGACACCATATATCTCAATTTCATCTCCATCTCATCACATAGAGATTACGTATCTCAATTTAATTACAATATCACCAAAGAGGATCATACAATTCACGTTAGGGCACGATAAATTTTTAATCAATATAGCCAAACAAGTAATCCGTTCATTCCAACACATCAATCATATAATCACACAAGTCAAATAACAAGCTAAAAGATCATACTCACAAGTGGTGCCCTTATCTTGATGACTTTTCCTAGTTAGCCTTACTTGCTCTTGTATCGGGATCTTAACCTATTAACACATCAAAAACTCATAACTAATTTCAAAATCATAGATTCATCACTAGTGATGTTGTGCTAGTTATGCAAATTATAACCGTGTGTGCGAGGGAATCGTAATTGATACAATTCTTAATTCATTTTAATCTGGCACATGACATAAAGCTTCTTTGTTCAAGTTCTTAGTTTTATTAGTTTATTATTTTAAACCAGGTAAGGGACCTTAAATCTTAATTTTATTGGGTAATATTTAAATAGACACATAAATATAAATATTGTATGTTCATTACAGAGGTAATTTATTGGCAATTCCACTAGTCCCCTTCGCCTTGTCTCCATTACATTTCACTATCTTATAAAATTAAATAGATACAGTTTCTTAAGATTTTGTTTTATTTCATTTTATATTTATCATTTTTGTTTTAATATGCAGTAAAATAAAATGAATTAAATCAATAACTCAACTCTCAAGCTTTTTTATCCCGTTTCCACATGCATCTTCTTAACCATTTGATTCCCAATTTAAGCAACAACTAGTTTTAATCTTGAGTTCACTAAGCTTAGAAAAAGATATTCCTAATTCTGGGCTTTGACTTCTTCAAGTTATAGAGAAATAATAGCCTAATTATAGACAATAATAATCAAAAGTAATATTGTGCAGGAGAGCTAAAAATTATACTTACCAAAATTTATCTTCCTTTTGTAAATTTTCATAGCCCTCCCTTGTCCTAGCTCTCTCTCTCTCTCTCTCTCTCTCTCTCTCTCTCTCTCTCTCTCTCTCTCTCTCTCTCTCTCTCTCTCTCTCTCTCTCTCTCTCTTTGTCTTATCTTTTTCCGCTATGTTGACGATTGCCCTCAATTTATCCACATTTGTTGTTCGTGTGTTTGCGTGACCGAGTCTACCTAAATAATATACACACTTTGAGTTTATCCTAGATAGTTGAGGCATTGTTGTGGCTAAAGTGAATTAAGATATTATAATATATTTTTATATTCATTTTGTGAGTTTGTTCAAAGCTTGTGCTCACTTAAGCACACACGCTAATAACATGCTGCCACATACCTATACTTAATAGAATATATAATATATGCACACACACGTATTACATTTCACTTTTAGTTACATGCATATATACGTACATATATATATACATTACACTATATAATATCTATATATATATTTGTATTGTCTATAACTCTATATATCAAGATATCGATGGCTCAAAAGCCTACCTTTAAAACCGTAGGCAAGTGCACCTATCGTTTTATAGTAAAGCTAATCGAGTATCGAGTGTCATTCCCACGAGGACTATGATTACTAGTAATTACCGTCTTTTTATTATCTAGCCTACAAATTCGTCAAATAGTTTGTTGCAAAATAAAATAAAACAAAATCAAATAAAAGTGGAAGAGGCAACTAAGAACACGAAAGATATCGATACACTCGGATTGGAAAATGTTGGATATAAATGTGCTTGAATGTGAATCCTCTAGAACGTCTTTTTGTGATTTTACCAAAATAAATACAACCATAACCCTTAAGTTTTAACCATCCCTTAACATATTTTCATGCTTCATGGACCGTAGGCATTCCTAAATTAAGTTAAACCCTTTCTCAAGGCGAAAAACTCCTAACCTCAAGTTGATTAACTGAAATCTCTTTCTAGTTAAAACCCCCAAGATTGCATTAACGATTTGTGAATTCCCATATTAGGTTTGACCCTAATCCGGGAAGATTTATGTCGTCGTCCTATATCTAGGATTGCATGCAACTCCTTTCACTTATGTTGGTTCTATTTCACCATGAATCTCTCGATTTCCGGTGAAAAATAAACTTCAAATCAATATTGCGCATATACCAATTCGAATAAACAAGCATAACATAAGTGACTCGCATAAAAACATAAGAAAATATATTAAAACATTCAAACCAATGATCACAAATAAGTTCTAGGGTTCATCACATTCAAACACTAGCGATTTAACTCATGATGGATTTGAGAATGAAAACAACAATTAAACAAGAAGTTTCTTTCGAAATCAACATGAATACTTGAAGTTAAAACTTCCAAAACCAACATAAGACTCCCTGTTGGAAGTATGATGATGAAGTGGTGGAGTTCATCTTCTTCTCCGAGCGATCTTCAATCCTTGTGCCTTAGCGCCTCCCATGGTGATCCAAGCCTTCTAACTCTCTTCCTCACTACAATATGTGTTTCTCCTCTCCAAAATATGAACTTTCATCCCTATAATCTGATTTCTATGTATATCAATGAATGAATATTACATGAATCATTTTCCAACTCAAACTCTTGGCTTTTATAAGCACCATCTTGTGAAATACCATATTAACAAATGCCCCATTTCCATGCTTGTTGGTTGAATCATTGTGTGCACATTCATGGTTGAGTTGGTTGAATCATTGTATACACATGATGATTGAGGGAATATGGGGACATGTTGCAGCAAAATTGGGTGTTAAAGGTGTATAAAAGTGGTCAAAAGGCTTGGTAGGTGAGTTTTCCATAATTTTCACATGGAAAAGTTGCAAAAAGGGGTCCCGGACACGCCCGTGTCGCCCGACACGGCCAGGCCGTGCTGTTTAATTGTTCAGGCACTCAGGCTGACATGGCCGTGCTTCCCAACACGGCCAGGCCGTGTTCCAGGACACGGCCGTGTTGGGGAACACGGCCAGGCCGTGTTGGAGGCTGTTTTGTGCAAAAATTTCGAGTTTTTGGCTCCGTGAACACGGCCGTGTTGCCCGACACCCCTGCCCGTGTTGGACCAAAAAGGCCCCGAAATGACGCGTTTGGCTTGGAATTTCGAGCGTTTTTGCATCCTTAAACTCCCGGTATGTTTTGACATGAATCCATGGTCCGAAATTCACCAAAATTAGCCCGAATGGTCAACCTACACCAATAAAAGCACCCACAAAAAGTAGTATAAACAATGTACAATCAAAAACTAATGAAACTAACAACAAAATAACTCAATTTCTACTCAAATACACACATAAAACATGCATAAAAATACACTTATCAAACCACCTCCAACTTTGAACTTTGCTTGTCCTCAAGCAAAACATAAAACCATAATGAGGGATTCAATACATCACAACACACAATGAATATATTTTTCTCAACACTTTGAATATAAGTAGTCAAATTCGTAGCCTTCTCAACACAAATTAGCCATTAAGTAAAAACATAATTTTGCAAAGCGATCGACTGTCAAGAAAGACCGTAATATCAGTAGGCATTATCCAGACTTGAAATCATCACTCCACAGATACTGATAGTTATGAATAACTTCAATCCAATAATACCATGAAAATACAAGAACTCAATATATTATTGTAGTTAGTCTATTAGTCATGTAACCAAGCTTTTGAACTTTATTGGAATGAGAAATGCAAGCAATATACATTTTTTTTTTTTTTTTTTTTTTTTAGGACATGTTCGAGGCATGCTTCCACTAGGTTTAAATTTTGAATTTTCGTTCAAACACTCCTAGGGTGGTTTCCCATACTCATATTTGTGTCGCCGTTTTACGTAAAAGACAAACATGGGGCTCATGAATGCTCCTAGTTACTAAGCAACAACAAATAGAGGAGTATAACCTCGATTGGTCCGTTTTTTTCTTCATTTTTTTTTACAAGCTTGGTTTAACAACTAGTTAACCACTACTAAATCATGAGTTCTCGGACTTTTATAGCGCTAAGAATCGTCACATATGTCTTAACAAATCAAGTATCGTAGTGTTAGAAGTCTCGTCTAAATTCAACCCACATCCATGTCAATCTATTCAAGACAATCAATTGCTTTGCATTTAAAAAATACAAATTATAAAGCTAATTTATGCGTAATGGGGCCAAGTTATTGACTAACAAATATTCAATTTGTTTCCTTGAAAAATTATATCTTCCATAAAAAAATTCAAAATAAATAGCAAACACACAAGCATTCCAAAGAAAAATTCTAACAAGCATGCAATCACATCCACCTCCAACTTAAAGATTCACATTGTCCTCAATGTGAAAGAAAGAGATGAACATACAAACAAAAACACACAAAAACAACAAACTAAAAAGAAAAGAAAAAAAAGAGAGGAAAGAAACGACCTTACTGCGAGAGTGAAATCGATTTGGATAGATCATTGGGTTGTTCAATCTTGGGTCTTCACGGGCATATGCATACCTAATAAGAATTTGCAACAAAAACTCGAATACCGTGAAAGCTCAAATTTGCTCAAGTAAGATAGAGGTGATACCAACACCCACCATACATCCAATTATTGACTCATGACTCACTAACAACCTATTATTTAATAAAAAAAAAATAGAAAACGTTGAACTATCGGGTTGCCTCCCGGCCGCTTTCTTTATAGTCGTATAATCGGACTACATCACCTTATTGTGGAGGTTTGTCGCGCGAATTGGTCACAATATTACCAAGTAAAGTTTCCGATTCGCGACGAGTTTCACATTCTCGCCCAAACAAGAAAAACAAATTAATAAAAAAAATGACTAGATTAATAAAAATAAGGTGTTCCTAATATCATAATCCCCGGCAACGGCGCCAAAAACTTGATGGCTCAAAAGCTACCTTTAAAACCGTAGGCAAGTGCACCTATCGTTTTATAGTAAAGCTAATCGAGTATCGAGTGTCATTCCCACGAGGACTATGATTACTAGTAATTACCGTCTTTTTATTATCTAGCCTACAAATTCGTCAAATAGTTTGTTGCAAAATAAAATAAAACAAAATCAAATAAAAGTGGAAGAGGCAACTAAGAACACGAAAGATATCGATACACTCGGATTGGAAAATGTTGGATATAAATGTGCTTGAATGTGAATCCTCTAGAACGTCTTTGTGATTTTACCAAAATAAATACAACCATAACCCTTAAGTTTTAACCATCCCTTAACATATTTTCATGCTTCATGGACCGTAGGCATTCCTAAATTAAGTTAAACCCTTTCTCAAGGCGAAAAACTCCTAACCTCAAGTTGATTAATCAAATCTCTTTCTAGTTAAAACCCCAAGATTGCATTAACGATTTGTGAATTCCCATATTAGGTTTGACCCTAATCCAGGAAGATTTATGTCGCCCCTATATCTAGGATTGCATGCAACTCCTTTCACTTATGTTGGTTCTATTTCACCATGAATCTCTCGATTTCCGGTGAAAATAAACTTCAAATCAATATTGCGCATATACCAATTCGAATAAACAAGCATAACATAAGTGACTCGCATAAAAACATAAGAAAATATATTAAAACATTCAAACCAATGATCACAAATAAGTTCTAGGGTTCATCACATTCAAACACTAGCGATTTAACTCATGATGGATTTGAGAATGAAAACAACAATTAAACAAGAAGTTTCTTTCGAAATCAACATGAATACTTGAAGTTAAAACTTCCAAAACCAACATAAGACTCCTGTTGGAAGTATGATGATGAAGTGGTGGAGTTCATCTTCTTCTCCGAGCGATCTTCAATCCTTGTGCCTTAGCGCCTCCCATGGTGATCCAAGCCTTCTAACTCTCTTCCTCACTACAATATGTGTTTCTCCTCTCCAAAATATGAACTTTCATCCCTATAATCTGATTTCTATGTATATCAATGAATGAATATTACATGAATCATTTTCCAACTCAAACTCTTGGCTTTTATAAGCACCATCTTGTGAAATACAATATTAACAAATGCCCCATTTCCATGCTTGTTGGTTGAATCATTGTGTGCACATTCATGGTTGAGTTGGTTGAATCATTGTATACACATGATGATTGAGGGAATATGGGGACATGTTGCAGCAAAATTGGGTGTTAAAGGTGTATAAAAGTGGTCAAAAGGCTTGGTAGGTGAGTTTTCCATCATTTTCACATGGAAAAGTTGCAAAAAGGGGTCCCGGACACGCCCGTGTCGCCCGACACGGCCAGGCCGTGCTGTTTAATTGTTCAGGCACTCAGGCTGACATGGCCGTGCTTCCCAACACGGCCAGGCCGTGTTCCAGGACACGGCCAGTGTTGGGGAACACGGCCAGGCCGTGTTGAGGTGTTTTGTGCAAAAATTTCGAGTTTTTGGCTCCTGCTGAACACGGCCGTGTTGCCCGACACCCCGCCCGTGTTGGACCAAAAAGGCCCCGAAATGACGCGTTTGGCTTGGAATTTCGAGCGTTTTTGCATCCTTAAACTCCCGGTATGTTTTGACATGAATCCATGGTCCGAAATTCACCAAAATTAGCCCCGAATGGTCAACCTACACCAATAAAAGCACCCACAAAAGTATAAACAATGTACAATCAAAAACTAATGAAACTAACAACAAAATAACTCAATTTCTACTCAAATACACACATAAAACATGCATAAAAATACACTTATCAAACCACCTCCAACTTTGAACTTTGCTTGTCCTCAAGCAAAACATAAAACCATAATGAGGGATTCAATACATCACAACACACAATGAATATATTTTTCTCAACACTTTGAATATAAGTAGTCAAATTCGTAGCCTTCTCAACACAAATTAGCCATTAAGTAAAAACATAATTTTGCAAAGCGATCGATGTCAAGAAAGACCGTAATATCGAGGCATTATCCGG
>JABTTQ020000059.1:0-197237 GCA_016081115.2 Rehmannia glutinosa
TTCAACCATACCGTGGTCTAGGAAGCAGCGACCTCTTCTCCTTCAGCTGCAGCAGCCCTCCTTGCAGCAGTGTTCACCTTCATTATTTGCAGTGGCCCATCCTCTATCACTATCCACATCTCATCATGTAAAGCTGATAGATGAGCCTGCATACGTTTTTCCAGTCATCAAATTCTTCAATGGTGAACATAGGGATGTGTGTCAAATTTGCTTCCATGATAATAACTTTGCTGTTTAAAAATGGCTTTTGAAAGAACAAGTGTTAGAAAAAAACTTCTTTGAAAGATTGGAGATCTAGTTCAGTAACCAGTGCGGAAGGCTCAATGAACCAACCGCTCTAATACCACTTGTAGGTCCCAAGGGGTGAGAGTAAGGTTTAGAAGGGGGGCTGAATAAACTTACCAACTTTTCGATTTTAGTCCTTTTAAAATATCACAAAGTTAAATACACAGCTAAGTCCTTGAGGGACAACTAAGTTAGTCAACCAGTAGAGTTAGCCACTCAACAGACTCGATTGAGCTGATAGAATAACTCAGCTGTTTAGTCTAAACCTTAACTTGGCTATGATGAAATTTTAGCGGAAGACTTTACACCCTTGAATTTGGTTTAAGTTTGTTTTAACACTTGGTTTTAGCACTTTGTTAATTATCAGTTAAATGGTAAATTATCAACAGATATTAAATGATATGTAGAAATTAAATGCTGAAATGCAAATGACACAATAATTTTTACAGAGGTTCGAAGATGGGGTAATTCTTCTACTCCTCTCTTTTCCAACTCCTGGAGGAATCCACTAAGTATTGATCAGAGTACAAAGTGGTTATCGGTCAGATACAAGTCTTGATCACTCGGTGACTTGATCCTTTGGGACTCGATCGGAGATGCCTTGGTCACACACGGTGGCTTCTCGTCCGACTCGACCTTCTTCATAGGGCTTTGTCTTGCTACTTGACTCACTTGCTCAAGCTTCTTGGATTTGATCACGAAGCCCTCCATTAACTTGAGACTGGTTCGACCTTGAACCTTTCTACAATCCTGCTTGGAATGTAGACCCCTTTTGATTCTTCAAAAGTTTCCTCTTCAACAGTTTGAAGTTGTCTTTCCTTCACAGCTTGGTGTTGGATCGATTTCCTTCGAAATTTAGGCTTGAGATTTTGCTTGAATAACTTGAGAGTGAATTGCAGGTTACAGTTCGAATAATAGCTTGAATGGTTCAGGTTGTCATGGTAACCTTTTCTCAAAGTGATTTCTCAGCCTTTTATAGTGAGCTTTTAAAAATCTGCCCGTTGAAGAGATAGGCTGATTCTTAAAAGTCACTTGTTTTCGTTGGCTTGTCTTGTTGCGATCCTTGATATGACATTTCCTCGTATTAAATGAACATTCACTTTTCAAAGTCTTGACACAAGGTGCGATGCTTCCCATTGGTTTATTCCTTTTGCACGCTTCTCGGGATGATCACTTTATGACATGGCGGCATGGAATTATTACTTGTTTAGGTAATATTCTTGACCTCGGCAATGATTCTTTTGATTGTCTTGACTTGATCGCTTTTTCCCAGGTGACTTGAATCGCTCCAATGATTGAGAGACTCATCCGTCACTTCAACTTGAGACTTGGTTATCTTGAGTTGACTTGATCGACACTTCTCACATGTGTATCGGTGACACTCCTTGATCGAGTTCTTGACTTCTCCTTCTTTCCATACTCACCGCTTAAATGAGTTTTCATTTTAGTATTGAGTTGACTTCTTGCATATCCAGGCATAGCTGTCTTGACTCAGCTCGTACAACCCTATCTATTACAATGCAACTTACAAGGAAAATGGGGTGCCAACTTTCTAATCTAAGTTTTACATGGTATTCATCAAAATCTAAGCAATAAATTCCCAACAGAAGAACTTTCAGACGGGCTCACAAGAGAGCTAATGATATTTTCAAAGATTGTAATTCTTTGGACTTGCAGAGCAAGATGGCATATCTAAACCGATTGCCCGAGAAAATCAAAAGCGAGGAATTAGAGGTTGAAGCTACACGAGAATTTGAAGAAAGCGCCGATTATCAAAATCGATACGGTATATCAATTTGAGGATGTACCCTCGGATAAAAGCATCTATCAAGAAGAGATCTACTCTGACGATGGAAGTGAATCTAGTTCAGAATCGGAGTGAAGAAGAAATTCTTCAACAAACGGTTAGGGAGGATATATTAGGATTCTTCTCCCATACTATGGTTTCTCATAAGACTCTAATGAGGATTATGAAAGAAGATCCAAAGCTTCAGATATACGACGGTTTTACAATTGGAGCTATGGAAAAGGCTTTGGATAAAATTGGGTTCCATAACAGGAAGCACCAAATTATCCAAAGAGTAACTACCGGAGAATTTGCCATCCTGATGGAGTTTACTAGTAACCTGATCGAGATGCAGTTGTTTCCTTACCAAGAAGTTTAGAAGATCAAAAGCAGAGTTAAGAGAGAAGTTGCAAATACACTCTCATGGATTCACATCGGAGCCATAAGAGTTATTATTAAAGCAACATTCAATGAAGGAATTGATTCGCCACTCAACCTAGCTATCTTTGATAATCGAATCTCAAATCTCAAGGATTCATGCCTTGGGACGGTCACATGAAATTTGTATGCAGGAAAATTGGCATTTAATGTCTATCCTATAATTACATACAATTTGGGAGATCGAGATTTCAACAGAGCTTTAACCCTTCATCAGGACTTCAAAAGAGTCGATTTGATGAAAGAAGGAAATAGACCTTACTCGATCACATACAAGATTTTCCATGCTCTCTCGAATACACATCATTCAGAAGTATTCTTGAGAAAAGAATTTATTGAAGTCCCAAGAATTTTTGAGGACTTTGCCAGGGTGGTTCTACCAGAATATTAAGTCTCCAACTATAAAAGAGATAGATATGAAAATTCAAGATCAACCAGTTTTCAACAAAAGTCGAAGTCTCAGAGTTGAGCCAAGGAGGATGTCTTTCCAACAAGACAAAATGATAAATAGTAGCCATTGGGAAAAAAAAGACCGAGCACAGTTCATCGAATCCCAGATGTTTTCAAAACACAAGGAGAGCTAAAATGTCCAGAAGGATGGAGAGAAGTTGAAGTAATATTTGACATCACTCAAAAGGATAACATTTTTCCTTGTGATGTCCTACATTATCTCCAACAACCTATAGTTGGAAGATATCAATGAAGCCTAAAAATGGGTGAAATTGAGCTTACTATCACAGGCACAATAGGAAAAATCCCAGAGCAGTTAATACTGGGTATTGAATTTCTCGAGGATCATAAACATTGGGAAAGATTACAAGATGGAATGGAGTTCATAGTGGCTGATAAAAGATACAGAATCAGATGACCACTAGCCCATTCTCCATACACATTTCTATTGGAATGGTATATGCTGAATACAAGGCCGAGTATTTTGCCACATATATTGATTCAGGTGCCGGAGTATGTACTACAAAGCAGTAGGTTTTTCCTAAAGAAATCGGAGAAGATTTACCAGCTATTGCAGGAAGGGATTTCTCTAAAAGGATTCTTATCCTTAATCGATGAATTAATCAAGCAGAAATCATGATCAAAGGTGAAGGTGGTACCCCATGGTACAAATTGAAGATGCCACCAATCTATTTCCATGATACAGGAGCAAGTGTTTTGTTAGGAAACAATTTCCTACAAACATTCAAGCGTTTTACACAAGAAAATGAGACAAGAAGACTTATTTTCACAACCTTATGTGATCATAAGATTAGTATCCAAAGACTGCGAGAAGCATTATATAGGAAAATGCCTATTAATTTTCGCAGCAAGCATGGTGATGAAGCCAAACATCAAAATCTAAAAATGGCGGATAAAAGAAGATTTGGTGATGCATTATTATCCTTTCGGCAATATAGTTCAAAGCAGAAAGATACAAAGAGATGGGATAATAATTTGTATTCATTCAGGATACAAGGAGAAGAACGAGTACCTCTAGAGGCTATTGCAAAACTATTGAAGAGCCTAATGGAGAATACACAGAGTGATGTTACCATAGAGGAGCAAATATCACTCGAGGATGTCAAGAAAAAGATCCAAAAGAATTAGAATGAAAATCCTTTGGCATGGTGGAATAAGAACGAGCTCAAAGCATCCTTAAAGATAAGCGAGTGCAAGCCTCATATATGAGAGGCTAAACATGTATTCTCCTCCCAAAAGGAGATTACTAATGTAATAAACATTTTTTCAAGTTCTTAATAAAAAGAGGCTTTTTGCTTCAACATGTATTCATAATATTCTATTAATTTATCCATTTGAAGAATTATCTTATACGTCCTGGAGTAGGAAATGAACCAAAAATTTGTCTTTGAAGTCATTATTGAAGGAGTCGATTAACTTGTAGACAATCTTTCTCCTCTTTGAGGTGAGGTTAAGAGACGACGTCGTCAAATGATCTAGGGGCAATAATTTATCGACTGATGGCCTTGCAAACCATCTCATTTGGTGTAGTTTCGGTCAAAGAAAGGTATGAACTTTAAGGGATATTTTAATTTTACGGAAGCATGCTGGGCCTGATATGGTCGTAATGGACTATATCTAATTTTAAAATCAAGAGATCTTGTTTTGTTCTCATGCTAGATAAACCAGGAACAAACTATTTTGGAGTTAAATTCGTATTAGACCACGTGATAATCTTGTAAATTTTGAGGTCAAATGCAATGAATTGGAGCTTAGATGGATTTGTAAAACTATTAAAATGAAGTATAAACTATAGGGGCAAAATTGTCCATATATGGTAAAGAGTAAGAATTCACATAGTACAGGAGGCATAGTGAAACAAAATAAAGTTGGTAGGTAAAGTAGAAAAATGGGCATAGTTTAGGGGATTTATTATATTTATCTTTTTTAATTTTGATGATTTCACCTTAATAATTTTATTTCAACCCAAACGATTAATTCGGGGACTGTTCGGATTTTATTTTACAAACTTTAATTAAAATATATGTTTACTAAATGACATCGATCGGTGGCCATCAAGGGCAACCGGTGCCTGAAAGAACTTACTAGAATATCTTTGTGTCAAAACATCCCTAAACTAAGATGACTGGTCACCTCTCAATAGCGTCAGGTACATGAAAACTTCTCCTGAAAATTTTCTTACAAGGACAAGTCGCCATACAGGGCAACTGGTCTCCCTAAAGGGCAACATGTATCATATCGTACCCAGCTTCTTTAAAATTAAAATTTTACAACATGATGGTTGGTCGCCCTGGCTAAGATCAGATCATTTTGAACGTTGCAACATACAAGAATTTCACTTTTATCACTTTATCATTTTTGGCCATTATTTTGTGGATCTTTTGATCTTCTTTTTGTAGACAAAATTCAAATATGAGGAGCCTATGTTGGAATTTAAATCTTGGAGCTCTTTTATAAACAGATGAAGAAGATTGAAAGATCAATACAACACAATTTTACAACACAAAAAGAAAATCTCAACAAATTCGCTCAAGCTTTCATTTTCACATTCCTGTTGTAATAGCCTAAGTTTTGCACTTTCACATCTTGCTTATTAGGCTTTCTTTCTTGATTAAACTTACACTTTCAAAGTTGTATAAATTCTTTTGAGGTGTAATCTTGATTGATCAATATATAATCCAAAATAAGATATTCTTGTTAAGTGTTCTTTTGTGAGAACAAACTTGGTTGATTAGATTAGGTGTTGAAAAGTATGGTGCTCTTCTTGTTGAGTTGTAATTATTTGGTATTGATTAATAAAATTTCTTTTCAAATCCACTCGGAAGTACCAGGGTGGTAGTGAGTTAGGCTCTAGGTTAGTTGAACCACTATATATCATTGTATTTATTCTTCTTCTATCACTTATATTCTTGAGATTTACAAATATTAGAAGAAGAGAAAAAAAAACCATGGTAGGATTTTCGTGGCCTCTTGGACTAATAGATGAGATATAGGCAAGCCCCCATGAGATGAATAAACCATGCTAGGATTTTGTGTGAAAAGGGAATAAAGACCTCTGGAGAAGTATTCAACAACTATAAGGAACAAGGAAGGTGAAACGAGGTCACCTTGCTTCAAGCCCCTCTCAAAATGAAAGAAATCACAAGGAGAGCCATTAGCTAATATAGAAAACCAACAATTATTAACACAATTCTCAATGAAAGGGAGCCATCTATCATGAACGCCCATGTGCTTAAACATGTTAATTAAAAAATGCCACTAAACCTTATCATAGGCTTTGACCATGTCCAGTTTAAGGGCAACATTAAGGTAATGGCCAGTGGGGTTGAGGGAGTGGATTAATTCCTAACTAAAATATAGTCACTAATAAATATAGCTTTCAATAAATCATTATGAGAAGGGGAAATTAAGAGAGGAAGAGTTTTGGATAGTCTATTATTGAAAATCTTAGTGATGATTTTGTTGGTTACATTACAAAGACAAATAGGTCTAATCAATCAGCTATGAGGGATTGAGGGTTAGAATTTTTAGGGATGAAAACAATGGTTGTGGTTGTAAAGCTCTTAGGAATGGGAGGCCCATAAAAAAAAATCAACAATAGCAGTTAGCACATCCTCCAGAATGATTTCCCAACACACTTGGAAGAAGTGTTATGAGAAACCATCAAGACCAGCAGAGTTAATAGAGAATACAACTTCTTTAATTTTCATAAAAGATAGTCTTTCACATAAAAATGCAGCGTCAAAATTAGACGGAAGTTTAGGAATACCACTGCCACCATCAAAAGGAAAACATGAACAATCATTAGAAAGATGTTTAGTGAAGAAATATATAGCAGATTTTTGAAGCTCAAGATCAGAGGAGATGAGGCTAGGTCCATCTTGAATAGAATATATCCTAGTTTGACTTCTCTTGATCTTAACTACAATATGGAAATAATGAATGTTCCTTTCTCCCTTCACAATCCACTTATAGACAGATGTTTTGTACCAAAAGTATTACTCAATCTTGGAGGCAAGAGTGAGTTCATCAATAGCTTTTTTAAGGGCAATATGATGAACCACAAAAAGGATTAGCATCATATAAATGCTCAGGAACCTCAGCCTCAGCCTCAGATCTATCTAATATTATCCAAAAAAAAAAAAGGATGATGAGCCCACATTTTCATGTATCTAAACACACTAGGAGGTTTATAACTAGACACAACAACCTGAAGAGAAGAGGGGTATGGTCAGACCATACCCTTAGTAAAATGAGTGACAGAGGTTTTAGGAAACACGCCCTGCCAGTCAGTCAGAGGAAATCATGAACCCATCTAATCTTTCATGCAGATCATTCCTTAGTCAAGTGCGAATAAAAAGGTAGTGCATCCATGAATAGGATTAGAGAAACCACAATCAGCAATAAGCTCACTAAATTCCTCCATATCATGAGTCCTATTAGTCTGACTACCAGTCCTCTCCGAGTCATTAATGAAGCAATTAAAATCCCCCCTAACATCCCAATGACAATTATCTAAAGCAGTGGAAAGGTTCCCAAGAGAGTCCCGTAAAGGTCCCCTATCCCATCTACTGTATTTAGCATACACAAAACCAGCATGAATAGGCTGAGAGAACAAAGTAAAGGTATCAAGGATTTCATATAAATTCAAATTTATTGTACGATACATTTCATATAGGATAATTTTTAGATCAGTTATAGTACTCGAAAAGTAGCTTAAAATATAAATTTAATGATTTTAAATCTATCGTATTATTTTATTGTCCAAATAAATTCAAAAAAATTGTTACTATGGAAAATTTATTATGGATTAGACATTCCAAGTTTCAAATTTATTAATTCAAATGAAGCCCGAAAGAAATTGAGGGACTTACACATGCAATAAGGCGAATCCGTTGTTTCTCATTTTCAACAATCTCACGTTTATCCACATATATCCACTAGCAATTTGCCAACATATATAAATCAATACCGATTCGATCCGAGCTCCCATTCATTTGAATATTAGTTCTATTCTAAATCACTAATATAAAAATAAAAACAACAAATAAGGCTGGCATTGCCTTGTTTTATACACAAGAAAGCAGATTCAAATGCCATCGCTATTATCATAATGGAGTATATGCCCTTTATCCCTCTCTGTAGAATTACACTTTGCTATTGGGAAGAAATGTAGTGGGATTTGATAGGGCTCAGTGTATCTACTGAGCAATGCCATGAATTTCTTGGTTCTCCCTACATATGCTCGTTTTGTCAAGTTATCATAGTCGTTATTTTCGATCGAGTCCAAGATCATACGGTACAACATCAACGACGACACACACACGCAAAGTCACCGGAAATTTGGACCAACAAATGAGTGAGTTCACTTTTGTTCTCTTAGAGGGTGTTAAGCTGAGCTTAATTATAATTAAGCTTTTTAAAAGTGTTTGATAATTATTAAAAAAAAGCAGGGGATCCCAACTCATTTTGAAAATAAGACATTTTAATAACTTGCTTTGATTTTGACAATTTTAATTTTGAAAACGGCAATTACTAACATCTTATAAGCCATCCCATCTTATTTTATAAAAAACTTTTCAACAACTTATTTTCAATATAAGATCATAAGATCTTTTAAATTATAAGCTTAGCCAAATACCTTCTTAGAATGCAATGTTTGATTAGAAAAAGAATATGAGTGGAGCTTATATAGATGAATCTTACCGGCCAACGGCTAGCCTTGTGAAGCTGAGTAGCACCCTCTTCAGCCTGGTCAAAATAGAACCTTGCCCTTTTGATCTGTTCCTTCATGAATTCTCTCCAACCATCTGTCACTTTCCTTGAGAACACATCTTTATCACATAAACCAAATTTTGCCAGTTCATCTTGGGAAGATAAACTCTCCCTCTTGATGCACTGATTCATACACATTCATAAATACACAAACAAAGAAAGGCACACAAGGGATTAGAAGCAGCAGATTGGATATCCCTGGAAAAAAATAAAATTATGACTTATGGAGTGTTTGCAAACATTAAATTAAAAAATGTTTGTTAGCTTTTGTCTGAAAAAAATTCATAAGCAATCGTGGTATAAAAATTCTCGAAAATGAGATTTTCTTGATATCCAATCGCTACCTTAGATTTCTAATTTTGTTTACGATTTGACTTTTACATACAAATAAAACACTTTTACAACAAAATTCACCAAACACTCCCCTTGATCTTATTGAACTGTTGCTAGTATTTGCAAACACTGTCAACTTTCGATTCTCAACTACAATAAATGACACTAATAGTCTAAAAGCAAAAGGTTTTCCAAACACTCCCTTTAGGAATGAAGACTTACTCTTCTCCAACATCTCTTAGAATGTTTGTAAGTTGATTTCCAATTCCCAAATAGAGTGCTGCATTATAGATGGTTTGAGCAGAAAGTGATGATTCTGGTGCAATCCCCATTACTGGAACACTCATTAGCCCAACAGTTCCAGCCACATAGTAGCAGTATAAGTAAAGCTCCTCAAAATTTGCATATCTATTCTTCCTTGTGTCCATTCTCATCCCCTCTATCATGTCCTTAAATGGCTACAATTTTTGGACAACAAAACCATATAATCAGCACATTAATTCTAAATCTTAATCTGCTCAATCAGATTTAGGGTTGATTACAAAAACTACCCCTAAAGTTTAACTTAATTACAAAAAATCCAGTTACTTTTTAAATTACAAATATTCCCGTCTTTAGGGTGTAATTTTTAAAATGGAAACAAATATCAAGAGATTATATGTAGTTTTGAGATAGCTATTTTTTTAAATATATTTAGACAATACTTTAAGGGTGTTTTTTTGTAATAAAACCTTAGATTTGACATACTCAGGGACGAAGCTAAGGGGCTAAGCGCTCCCCTCGTTATCATAAATTTTATAAGATGATACAAATTGAAATTATATAATTATAAAAAAAAATTGCCCGCCCCAAAAAATATTAAAAATACCATGTTATCTATTATTTGAAAGAAAAAAATAATCTCATCCCTCCAACTTTCATTTTCTGGCTACGTCCCAAACACAATGTTTGTGACTGATGCATTAATGAAAAAAACTAATATTGTTGAGCACCTTAATGTCCAATGGGAATTTGTGAACAGTATGAGTAAGAGCAGCATCAAGCATGTCATATGGGCGTCCATCGAATATATCGTCTAATCTTTCTTCCCATCTATCAAGAACTGCTGAGCTTAGGTACACCGCGTTTGGCCCATCTACTAATTCATCTGTCCTCCTGCACCACACTGCATAAAATCGAATACAATAAAATAAAAAATTATGTAACTGCATAAATTAAAGGAGAGAAATAAAGCCAAATTAGAGTAAGTAAAGAATTAACTTACCATAAATAGCCCATATTGCTTTCTGTCTTTCCTCAGTCATCAACAGTGTTCCTGCATCATGATGAGTCACGACCAAATTTATTAATGAGTCACTAACCCCTAAAGTTTAGTCTAATTACAGAAAATAATTAAAACTAGTTATCTTTCAAAATTACAACTACTCCATTAAATATTTGTTTCTCTTTTACAAACTACACCCTCAAGAAGGTTCTTGAGTTGTTTTTAAGGGGCACTTGTAATTTTAAAAGATAATTGAGTTGTTTTGCAATTAGGCTAAACTTCATTGGTATTGTTTGTAATTTTCCCTAATTTTTATTGTATATTGTATCTGCACTCTGCCTAACTTAGGCCTTAGCTAGACTATCTATGATAGAACTGCCAATGGGTTGGGTGGGTCAGACCAAAATTTCACCAGGCTGCTGAACCCAACAACACTATTTACGTGTATTTTTTTATTAGAATTTTTATGTTTCGGGCTGTTTAGGCCCGACCAAATAGGCTAATTTTGCCAACCCTGATATATGACGAAAGAAAGGAGAAATAGAAAACAAATACGTGCTAAGAAAAAGAGGTTTAAAAAGACGAACCTAAGTAGAATGTCTTTGCATATTCAGCACAAATGTCCCTGCATCTCTTATAAGCTTCTTCAAGAAACATCGGATCGAAATTAGGGTTAATTGCGCAAACATCTAACGTAGTCGAGTCGAATTTCTCGGACTGCCTCTGAACAATTTCATGTACAAATAGATCAGTGCAAGGAATCCCATGAACTGATAATTCAGTCTTTGAAAAATCCTTGTTTCTCTTTGGAATAGCTATGGCCATTTCAATTCTTGCACTTGTTTTTCTGTACTTACTTAACAAGCTTGTTTTGATGTAAGGTTTAGCTGAACAAGAAAATGCTGCATTCATTTTGGCAAATCTCCTAAGGTTGTAATAAAATTAATCCTCTCAAGGGAACTCAGTTTTAGTTATATATGTAAATTGTAATGCTAAGAAATAGGCCTACAGGTTGTTTTTCTTGATAATAAGGAGACAAAATATTCTTTTAGTCCACAATGTCTGTCTCTACAGATTGTATTTATTACTTGATTATTCCCTTTTTTTTTTTTTTAAACAAGGCAATCTAATGACGGATGGGATCTTCTATTCCAAAACTGTGTTTCATCTCCTATTCCAACCGTGTGGATGATTGACATGTGTATTACACTTACCATGTTAGAACCCCACAATTTATGCTTGAAAATAAACATGGTAAGTATAATACACGTGTCAATCATCCACACGGTTGGAATATGAGATGAAACACGATTTTGGAATAGAAGATCCCATCCGATCTAACGAGGCCAAAAAGAATTAGTTTGATCTTTATGTCTTGTATTCCACATGGCATATACACGTACAATGTATAAAATATTTTGGGATAATTACAAAAAACTCAATTACATTTAACATTACAAATACCCCTCGACATTTGTTGCTATCAATATATACCTCAATCCCTATCTCAGTTTGAGTCTTAATATTAGAGGTTTCTAAATAAGTCTCGTCCAAATAGAACTTATCAATATAGATGCACTTTATTGAACCCATTAGGCTACAATTTAGGGTGGTTTTTGTAATTATCCCAAATATTTTTGTCAATTTTTGTGGCTTAGTCCACCTAAGTGGGAAAAATTAAAATAAAATTAGCAACTTTGGGTTTGGGGTTGGCCTAGGCTTGGCATAATTAAAAAGCACATTTAATACAGTATAAAGTGGACCGTTGTATATATACTTGTATTAAGTGATGACATGTTTTTCAACATTGTATGCTTGTTTGATTTTATTAGAGGTCGACTCATCTATGCAAGAATAAATTAAAGATGTTATCATTGAGATTTAGTTTATATATGAAAAAAAGGCAATTATTTTTTAAGTTATAAAAAAACTCTCTTGATATTGTTTCAATTTTACAATTTATACCTTTGTAAACAAATACAACATAAGAGGACATTTGTAAAATATAAAAAGAATATTTGTAACTTTGGATGATAACTGATTTCTTTTATTATACCAAATCTTAGAAACATTTTTTTTTAACTTACCTTTAACACAAAATGATAAATTGTACAACCTCAATTAACGTTGGATTTTGTCTAAATTTTATTGTAATAATATCAAAATAAACTCAAACCCGTAATTTTTGATTGGAGATGAGAGGGGAATTCGTATAAATATGTTGTAAAATTAGAAAGCAAAATTAGAAATTTAATCCGCTAACTTTAGTCATTTAGACATTTAGTCCGCTAGGTAGTTAAATTTCAGTTTAGACCAATAACTTTCGATTTTTCAGACATTTAGTCTGGATTTTGCCGGAAAAAATAATTCCACCGGAAATTGCTGAGGTGGATTAGAAGTTGCTTACATGGACAAAAATTTGGAGATTTTTCAAATTTAGATGGAAAATTGTCCATGTGTCATCCATGTAAGCTATTTAAAATTAATAAAAAATAAAACAAAAACAAATCCAAAAAAGCAATATTCCTAGAATAAAACATATTTATGAAAAAACAAAAATCATCAAAAGTAAATAATGAAAAATAAAATAAAAATTATAAATTTATAAATTTGATAAAAAATATTAAATTAATCAGATGGAGCAATTTAAGAAAAAGCAAATTTGGAAAATTAATATAAATTTCTTTTTTCTTTTATCTCCATTCTTAGGAAAGTTATAATGAAAAGATTAATTTTTTTTTATTTATCTTGTTTATTTATAATTAAACCTATTGTTTTATAAATTTTATTTTTCTCTTATTAAATTAAATAAGAGATGGGGTAAATTTGAGTATATCTAATTTCACTAGGAAAGTTTGGAAGAAAAAGTAATGATTAATCAAAATTAAGTTAAATTTTTGTTATTAAGCAAAATTAAAGTAAAATAAGCATAGATTAAGCAGAATTAACTACATAATTATTGGTTATCAAGAAAAATTTTGGAAGCGAAAAAATCTAAATAAAACAAATATTAGAACAAATAATTAAGTAAAGATTAAGCAACATTTAGCCAAGATTAAATAAAGAATAAATAGTAGGCAATGATTAAGCAAAATTAAAGTAAAATAAGCATAGATTAAGCAGAATTAACTACATAATTATTGGTTATCAAGAAAAATTTTGGAAGCGAAAAAATCTAAATAAAACAAATATTAGAACAAATAATTAAGTAAAGATTAAGCAACATTTAGCCAAGATTAAATAAAGAATAAATAGTAGGCAATGATTAAGCAAAATTCGCTTAAGGACAAAAAAAAGTAGCAGCTTGACCAACCCCACCCCACGAAGACCAGCCCCACCTCCGCCATTTTCCTACAACCACCAACCCACCACCACCAAGACCAACCCCTATCTCCACTAAAAACACCTCGATTTCTTTTAATTTTTTGAAGAAAAAACAAATGATTTCTTGGTTTGCTTATCAGATTTGAAGGGGCAACTAGGCGAGAAGAAGAAGGATCTAGGGAGGGGCGGGTAGAGGGTAAACAAGAGGGTTTGGCGCGAGGTTGGGGGCGTGATTCTTCATCGGGGGCGATGGTGGATGTTGGGTCCTTCATTTAGATTTTATTCGATTTTTTTTTGATATTTTTTTTTCCTGAAATTTAGAGTTTAGAAGAAGTTTTGATTTATTTTTCATCATTGAATTGCCAACATGGCATGCTTTCTTTTTAAATTTTATATTCATGTAGCATTTTTTCTTTCCACTTGTTAAAAAATCCCTAATTTTATGCATACACCATCAATATTCTACCATCAATTTAGCCACCTCAGCAATTTCCGGTGAGATTAGCTTTCTCTGGCGAAATTCAGACTAAATATCTGAAAAATCGAAAGTTATTGGTCTAAACCGAAATTTGACTACCTAGCGGACTAAATGTCTAAATGACTAAAGTTAGCGGACTAAATTTCTAATTTTCCCAATTAGAAAAGTCTCTAAACTTCTAACAAATAAACATTTGTAAATTGTATTAGCTTGTTCCACACACACACACCCTAAAAAAAATTAAATAAATAAGAATGATTCTATTGTACAATCACAAGGATGCTAATTTGTCTTACACTTAAAACTTAATTAGCCCACCAATAATTGTTTCTAAAGTTGTCTCGTTATGATCCTGAAACAAGGATCTTAGCCACCTTCGATACCCTTTTTGAGCACTTAAAATTTATTGGTTTGTCCTCAGTATGTTTTCGTCAAGGATCCTTTTATATAATGACAATTATAAGAGCTACAAAAAATGAAATCACTCGGCGACGAAAATTATACAAACAGTATCATAAATCTTGTTATTGCAAAAAATGCAATGTTGTTCTAATTTCATTCTTCCTTTTTTTTGGACCTCTTTTCTGTCTCTTTCGTCCTCAATACCATCATAAATTTTCAACTCTTGTGAAGAGCGAAATTTTTCCCTGAAAAAGGACAAACAAATTCATTGCTATTATATTGTTTATTTAAATAAAAGCCACCATTTAATTTTTTAGCAACGTAAAATTCTCACGTTGTTTCCGTCCAGAATATAATGTTCTTTCGGTCAATTAAATATATATTTTCTCATCATCCAAAAAATATATATTTTTTCCCGTAATTTTCCCTCGTTTATTTGTAGTTCCTTTGTGCTTTATCTGCCCAAAGATTTTTCACTACAAGAAAAAACAGTTTATCTCTGTAGGTAAATATTATGAAAATTGTAAAGTGTAATATTTTTTTGAATAAATGCAAAATATTAATAAAAAGAAAAATTTAGTGTACTGCTTACAAGACAAACAACTAGCTAGCTTGCTTTAAAATAGGGGTCTCGTTAAAACCTATCAAAGTAAAACCCAGTGGGAAAAACATTTGATAGAAAAAAGAGTACCTCATAAAAGAAACAACAAAAATTGTGAAGTGTAGTTAAAATTATTGTAGGTAAAATAGTTGTAGGAAAAATATTTACCTACAAAATCTAAAACTGTTGGTAACTGTCACGCCCCAACGCGACGCGACGACGATCAATCACTTAAATAGAAATAATTCAACAGTATAAGCCAATGATACAAAACTCCAAGTGAAATAGAGTCTAATGCAGCAGAATAAAATATACACAAGTACGAATTACATCTCAAGGTCCGACAATATCTGAATACAATCCATCAAAATATCCGAATTTAAACTTACGGTCAAACTAAAAGCGAGCGAAGGAGTTCAACAATAACAAAAGCAAAGAAAATATCGCTCGACATCAATGATTATAGGAACTAGTACGACGCGAGCGGAGTTGATTCAGTGGTAGGTTCGATGTCTTCAACGTACTCCTCATCTAAAGGTTAGAAAACAGGAGGGGATGAGACAGAAATCTCAGTGGATGGGGTGATCGTGTGAGAGTGTGGCGATGTATATAGTTAATGCGAGAAAACGGTTGTATGAAAACGCGTGAGGTATGATACATGTTTTCACACATAGTCCACAAGCGTCGTGATAAATATATATTAAGTAATATACTTATATAGTTTAAGAAATAGTTCGTTGTCACACAAGCACTATGATTCAGGCAAGACAGGTAGGATTACGTACTGAATATAACGCCAATCCTATGCAAACGAGTAAAGGTTGCGTACGGATTTGTAGCGCCAACCAATACAATACAAGTAGCGGTTGCGTACGGATTTGTAGCGCCAACCAATGCAATACAAGTAGCGGTTGTGTACGGATTTGTAGCGCCAACCAATGCAATACAAGTAGCGGTTGCGTACGGATTTGTATCGCCAACCAATCGGGTCCGATTAACTCCGCAATCGTGTGGATCAGGCAGCGATTCCTTCGTTCTTCCTTGTAACTCCCGTTCAAGATGGTCAAGACACGTCACCTTATCGCTCCGTAGCAAAGACAAAATCCACATTGGAGCTTGCAAGGCTCGGATTCGTCATAATCATGATTATACCTCAAGTACTACGACCCATTTCCCTTGGACAAACTCCGTCCCTCAGTTGCGGGATTAGGATGATGGGACCGAAAGAGTGAAAGAGCAGTCAAGCCGCCCGGTTCCATCCCCGACGTATCCATTCCGACTGTGAGCTCGACACACCAAGTTGACTCAGACAGGAAAGTAAAAACAAGTTCGGGTAGTCAACCAGACAGTCGAGTATTGTTGATTCAGGGAAGCAGTTCAGGAAAATTTTCGAAAATCGCGAATGGTAATTATGGCGTTGGTGGAGTTATTTGGATGAAGATGATTATCGGAAGGATAAGCAATCTTCGATATCTTGAAAGATTAGGTGGAACATAAGTCCCGTTATAGATTCGAAATCGCAAGACGAGGAAGTCGCCCCGCGATCGGGTATTAATCAGTCAAGACGATCCGACAAGTCAAGGAATTTTAAGAAAATAAAATATTTTAATTAATTATTAAAAGTCGGAGGGTCCGTGGTTTTTCTTTAAAATAAAAATAATTTGAGTTAGGTCCTTGTTAAAAACAAAATTTACAATTAGCCCCGTTTTGTAAAAACCAATACTTTTGGGGTAAAAAATTGAATAAGTAAATATTCCGACTTTGAAAAACTATGAGCTCAATTCCTAAATTCTCTAAATTGTTCAGATATTCAGGTTTTTAAAGTTTTGAGGTCAAGTTTTTATCCAATTCTCACATTGGCCTCAAATTTGTTAAAATTGTCATTTCAGACCCTAAGTTTAAAATAATTGGAACTCACAAACCGGAAGGGATTTTAATGTGATTTCAGTTGGAAAATGTCACTAAGGTCAGTGGGATATTGGGACAAAAACAGTTTTTAAACAAAATAAGTATAGGTCCCTTAACTTTTGAAAATCTCATTTTTGTCCCATTTTGAAATAATTGCCTTTAAGGCTTTTAGGGGTCCAACTGTTATTAAATTAGTATTTCCAGGTGCATGGACTGCATAAGTCCTGGAAATTTCGTTTTGGTCCTCAATTTTAATCTTTTACGATTTGGTCCCTCAATTTTTATAAAATTACTTTCTATGCTCTAAACACTTGAATTTTTGGAATACACTTAAAATATGTTATTTCCAGTCCCTTACGAGTCAAAATTTCAAATTTTAAAATTAGGGTCTGGTACAGTTTCGAAAATTGCAAAATAGCCCTTAAACTTCTAAAATTTTACAACTAGTCCTTGGGCTTTTAAGGGTTGATTTTATTTATCTAAAACTCTTAAAACTTTATTAAAATGCCAAAACATAATTTTTGAACCTGATTCATTCCCAAAAATTGAAAATTACAGAGGGGTCCCTTAAGTTTTATTTTCTTGCAATTAAGTCCACCAACTTTCCATTTTCGCATTTTAAGTCCAAAATTTGAAATTTAATCAACGATGCTCGACTTTTCCAGGTTATAAATCATACAAAACATAGATTTCAATAGTCATACACATACATGACCATCTCATACAAGGATTCATCAAATATAACAATAAAGTGTACATGTATGCCCTAATTTTCGATAAATCTCATTTTTGAGCAACATTTGAGAAATTTTCCATTTGGTACAAGAAAATAGCATGCAATACATAATGTATATATGTCAAGTGCTCAATAACAAAATACTACATGCATTTTAATTAAAACACCTAGAAGTTGAAAGAATTTTTCCACCCACCTTAAAGATTGATTTGTTGGTGAAAAAATGGAATAAATTACTCTTGATGAAGAAGTGACTTAGGTCAGCCTCTAAGTCAAGGAATATCAAAAAAATATAGGAGTTAGAAAAATGAAGTTAAAAATTTAAGGAGAAGAAGAAGATGGTGAGAAATTGGAAGTACTACACTTACCTTGTGTAGTGAGTAAAGTGTGACTAGTAATGGCCTCAAAATGTAAGATTTTGGTCACCCTTAATAACAACCTTCAAGGTCAGTCCCTAAAACTCCAAAAATGAAAATGAAGTGTCAAAATTTGAAAAATAGAAAGAGAAGGAGAAAATGTACTAAAAATCCCATTTCTTACCTTATAGTCCAACTTCTTCACAATTTCTTCTTCAAGATGACCTCAAGTCTCTTAATATCCTCAAATGATCTTCGAAGTATACCTCAAAATCAAAAATCAAACTTAAATTAGAAGGTGAAAGAGATGAGTTAGGTGATATCAAAAATGGGTAGAAAAGAAATTTTTCCTTACCTTAATAGTGATGGTTCGAATTTTTTTGAAGGAGTAGGGAGATGAATTCTTGAAATTTTGGCTAAGTATTTGAAGGTTTGAAGAAGAGTATGTAGAGAGAGTTAGGAGGATTTTTAGAGAGAAGTAAGAAGATTCAAGGCTTGAAGAGATGAATGTTGGTGAAATGAAAAAATGAACCAATTTTTGGTCCTCTAAGGCCATATGGCCGTCCATGAGAGAGGTGGAGGAGACAAAATTTTTGTCTTGTTTGGTTAGATGATAAGTTAGGGTAATAATTGAGGAAATTAGGGAGTAAAGTAATACCTATGCTACTATGTTAGGGACAATTGGCCAAAAGTCATGTTTTAGGGGGAATTTAAATTTGTGTCTTTTTGACCAATTGGGTGGTTGAATTTGTAGGATAATTCTAAGATGTAGGTTTGAATTAATGATGTAGTAATACACAAGATGAATACGTAAGGTGTATGTGTACAAGAGTTGGGAGATATTTCTACCCTAAAAATTTCCATCATGGTCGTCCCCCTTAAGGGTATTTGTGGTAATTCCATATTTTTTTTGTCCCAAATTTGATGACAATAGATGAATAATATCAATCTCCAAAATAATTAGTGATTTCCTTGATCACTTATAAGTTTCATGATCACTTATTCTAAATCGAATTCTTAATTCTATAAGGTATAAATCTCTAAAATAAATAGTCTCTTAAAATTCTAAGGTGACTAATAGATACACAAATAATAATAATGATGATCGATCAAGTGATCATTAATGCAAAATAGAATTAATAAATAATTATGATCACAAGTAATAAATAAAAGAAATTAAATGCAAATTATATTTATCATTAATATTTACCCGTCAAAGCGACGCGGTAAAATAGTCAAATTAATACAAGGACGATACGTGAAACAAGTACATGTTCGAATAAAATCTAGGGCTTCACATTCTCCCCTCCTTAAAAAAATTTGGTCCCCAAATTCTCTTCAGAATAGCTCTGGATATTGATTCCTCATGTCTTCTTCCATCTCCCATGTTGCGTCTTCGTCTCGGTTAAGGTTTCGCCATACAACTTTAACCATCAGAATCTCTCTATTATGCAACTGATGTATCTGCTGGTCAATGATCCGGATTGGTTCCTCGGTGTAAGATAAATTTTCCATCAAAGGAGGAGCATCACGAGTGATAATATGCTCGGGATCTGGTTGATACTTTTTCAATCTCGATACATGGAATACATCGTGCATTCCCGCATACTGTGCTGGCAACTCGAGTCGGTAGGCCAACTTCCCGATCCTCTGCAAAATCTTGTAAGGTCCAATATATCTCGAACTTAGCTTGCCTCCCTTCTTTGGATTGATCAATCCTTTCCGTGGCAAGAGTCTGAGAAATACTTCATCTCCGGCTTCAAATTCCAAGTCCTTTCTCCTCTTGTCTGCGTAAAGCTTTTGGCGGCTCTAAGCTGTGCGGATCCGTTCCTTGATCAACTTGACCTTCTCCATGCCCTCCTGAACTAAGTCGACCTTTGGAATCGATGGTGACTTTTGTTTCTCTTTTGGAGTCCATTGGTCATCAATCTCCCAGTGTAGTGGGGATCTACACTTCCGCCATACAAGGCTTCGTAGGGTGCCATCCCAATTGTGGCCTGATAGCTGTTATTATAGGCGAACTCGGCCAATGGTAAGTGTGAATCGCAACTTCCTTGGAAGTCTAACGTGCATGCTCGCAGCATGTCTTCCAGGGTTTGAATTGTTCGCTCAGACTGGCCATCAGTTTGTGGATGTGCTGCTGTGCTAAAAGTTAGCGAGGTACCCAATTCCTCATGTAAGCATTTCTAGAATCTGGAGACAAACCTTGGGTCTCTGTCTGACACTATGTCGACTGGCACTCCATGCAGTCGAATGATCTCTCGGATATAAATCTGCGCAAGTTTCTACAAGCTGTCGGTTTTCTTCATGGGTAAGAAGTGAGTAGATTTCGTGAGTCAGTCTATGGCTACCCATATGGCGTCATCGCTCAAATGCAGTTCTTGGTAGATCTATCACGAAATCCATCGTTATATGTTCCCATTTCCACTCTAGAATTCTCAACGGTTGTAATAAACCAGATGGTCGCTGGTGTTCTGCTTTTATTCGTTGACAAGTCAAACATCTTGCAACGAACTCGCTACCGGTTCTTCATGTTTACGCTTTTGATAATGCCGTTTCAAGTCTTTATACATCTTGTTTCCTCCAGGGTGTATAGTGTATTTCGAACGGTGTGCTTCTGAGAGAATTCTGCTCCTAATCTACTCGTCACTTGGTACACAGACTCGATTTAGAATCTGATGATTCCATCTTCATGTACCGAGAATTCTGATCTCTCTCCTTTAAGTATCTTCTCTTTCAGTTTTTGAAGTTGTACATCTGTCCCCTGTGCTGCTTTGATCTCGTTCAGTAGATCGGGTTTAACCAATATGTTAGCACATGAAATGTGAGTATTGGTTCTCGTTGGATTCCAAGTGCTCAACTCTTCTAATGATTTCCACTCTCGAATCATTAGTCTGGCTAAACTCGCCTTTCTGCTCAAGGCGTCAGCTACTACGTTAGCTTTCCCGGGATGGTATTGAATATCAAAGTGATAGTCTTCTATTAACTCCATCCATCTCCGTTGCCTCAAATTGAGATCCTTCTGAGAGAATAGATACTTTAGGCTCTTATGATCTGTGTAAACCGTGAATGTTGCTCCGTAGAGATAGTGCCTCTATTTCTTTAACGCGAACACTATTGCTGCCAATTCCAAGTCATGTGTTGGGTAATTGGCTTCATACGGCTTGAGTTTCCATGATGCATAAGCAATGAGCTTTCCTTCCCTGCATGAGTACTGCTTCTAGTCCTTCCTTTGGTGCATCACTGTAGACGACAAAGTTTTCTGTTCCCTTTGGAAGGGCTAAGACTGGAGCTGTAGTAAGTCGTTTCTTCAGCTCTTGGAAAATAGCCTCACACTTGTCATTCCACTCAAACTTGACTTGCTTCTGGGTTAGTCAAGTGAGTGATCGACTATCTTGGAGAAATCCTGGATAAATCTTCAATAATATCCGGCTAGTCTAAGAAACTTGATCTCAATTCTGAGACTCGGGTTGTTTCCATTCAACCATGTCTGTACCTTGAAGGATCTACGATGATCCCGATCTTAGGATACTATGTGTCCCAAGAATGCGACTTCACTAAGCAAAATTCGCACTTCTTTGAATTTGGCATACGACTTGTGCTCTCGTAGTGTCTCCAAAATAATTTTTAGATGACGTTCATGATCCTCTCTTGACTTAGAGTATACGAGTATGTCATCTGTTGGTCCCAAGGGTGTGAGTGTAAGGTTTAGAAGGGGGGTTGAATAAACCTTACCAACTTTTCAATTTAGTCCTTTTAAATGTTGAGTTAATACTTCACAATTTGTGTCCTTGGTGAATGACTAATTTAGTTAATCAGTAGAGTTAGTCACTCACAGACTCATTGAATTTGTTGATAGAATAACTCGGCTATTAAGACTAAAGACTTAGCTCAACTGTGGTTTGTTTTTTGGAAGACTTAACACTCTTGAATTTGGTTAAGTTTGTTTTAATACTTGGTTTTAGCACTTAGAGATTATCAAGTGGATAGCAAATTTATCGTGAGTTAAACAAATAAGATGCACGGGAATTAAAGTCTTTGAAATGTAAATGACACGATAAGTTTTTATAGAGGTTCGAAGATGGGATAATTCTTCTACTCCTCTCTTCTCCAACTCTGGAGGAATCCACTAAGTATTGATCGATATCTGAGTGGTAACAGTCCGGATACAAGTCTTGATCACACAACCCTGATTTGATCCTTTGGGACTCGATCGAGATGCCTTGGTCACGCAATCGGCTTCTCGACGACTCATCTTCTTCACGGGGGCGGCTTTGCTACTACAGCCCACTTGCTCAAGCTCCTTGGATTTGATCACGAAGCCCTCCAAAAACTTGAGACTGGTTCGACCTTGAACCTTCCTACAATCCTCCGTGGAATGTAGACCCCTTGATTCTTCAAAAATTTCCTCTTCAACTGATTGAAGTTATCTTTCCTTCACAGGTGAGTGTTGGATTGATTTTCTTCGCAATGTAGGCTTGAGGATTAATCTTGAATGATTTGAGAGTATCTTTGGTTACAATTCAAATATTTGCTTGAATGTTCGTGGTTCAGGTAACCTTCTCTCAGAGTCATTCCTCAGCCTTTTATAGTAATCTTTCAAAAATCTGCCCGTTGAAGAGATAGGCTTATTTTTGAAAGTCACTTGTGGTCGTTGGCTTGTCTTGTTGCAGTCCTTGGAATTTCCATTTCCTCGTATGAATGATTCTTCAGCTTTTCAGAGTTCTGACATGGTGCAGTGCTTCCCATTGGTTTATTCCTCTTGCACGCTTCTGGAACTGAGCACTTCAAGAAAGGTAGTATGGAGATATTACTTGTTTAAGTAATTCTCTTGATTTCTGTGCAACGGATCTCTTTCAGTTGTCTTGACTTGACTGCATTTTCTTAACATCCCCAGGTGACTTTGAGTCAGCTTCCAATCATTTGATGACTCTTTGTCACTTAACCTCGAGACTTGGTGTCTTGAGTTAACTTGACCGATACTTCACTGTTTGCATCTTTAGTCGAGTTCCGTTTTATCTTCTTTGCCATCAATTTTGCCTCGCAATGAGTCTTCCTTCTAGTCTCGGTTGTCTTCTTGCATGTTTAGGCATAGGTGACTTAACTCAGCTTGATTAGCCCTATCTATTACAATGCAGTTTACAACAAAAATGGGGTGCCAACTTCCTATTCTAAGTTTTACATGGCATTCATCAAAATCTACAAAATGATTTCTCAACAATTTCCCCCTTTTTGATGATGCCAAAACTTAAAACATACATCAATAATTTAAACAGCAAAGATACATGGGGACATATGTAGAATCACGAGAATGTGTGTTAGAATCGATCTTTTATTGATCATAACATTCTTGTTCTTTACATAGTTGTTTACAAGGTGTATCAGAGCTTAAACCAACAAAAATGTATCAGAGTTTAACCGTGGCTTAAGCTAACTATGCTGTTCTATATTTACACAAGTATAGAAATTGCATAATTTTATTCAATGTACTGAAGACTTACATTAAGTGTATTTACATAGTAAAATACATGAAGGGGTGGACAACAACACTTTATCTCCTTTTGCCTCATTCTTTCATCTTCTTGACTCTGTCATCTCGATCTTCTTCTCTTTTTCTCATCTTCACCGCATACTTTTTTTTTTTTTTTTTTTCATACGCTTTCCAAAGGCAGACTTCATCTCTTCTTAGTCTCTCTTGTCTCTCCTCCCATAGCTGAGTTTGTCTTTTATTTTCTTCTTCAATTCTTTTCACATACTCAAGATTGTTCTTACCACTTGCAGTTGGCTACTTCGTCAAAACCAGCCCATAGATCCCTCCTTTCTTGCACGGATCTATGTACTCAATGTTTTTAGGCGGGAGATCTAGGTTTGAAACCTCTTCCTCTACCACCGCTTCTTCCTCTACCTGCAGGCGTGTATTGTCTTTGGGGTCTTCTTTTTCCCAGTCGAGTGACTAGCGGAGTGACCGGCAGAGTGACCGCCCAGGTAGTCTATTCACGCTGTCGCCTTCTTCACATAGTGTGAGACCCTTTTTCAAGATACAAGTCCCGAGGCTTGAGCCATGGACATGTTTGCGAAGTATCCTTGGATGCGGCGTTTTAAATTCATCAATCGATCTTGGCTCGGTTCAGCATCGAGATGGCATAAGTGTCTCTGTCTCTTTGGAATGCCTCCATGTTGTTTGAGAATATCCATAACTCGGGCATTCATCCTTCCTTCCACTTCCTCCATCCCTCGCTTCAATGTCTTTCTCTTTTGACCATTTAGTACAAAGCAGAGTGTTGGAGTGGCATAGTCACTTGGAGTTTCTTGATAATATCATTTGTGACAAGACTTTGTTGGGGGTTTTAGCAATCATCAAGGTCACATCTTTCGATCCTTCCCCCTCAGCGGACTTCCCTTTCTTTTCTCTTGATACTTCCTCAATTTGTCTTTCCCTTCACATTGCTCCTCCTTCTCAACGAGGATCCTTGTGAGCTTTTAGGTATTCCTCTTCCCCTTTTTGGCATCATCAAAGAGAGAGGAACACTCGAAACAAACTAGCGAAGCGCGGAAGTCGAAGTTCTGGCGATAGCCGAGTTCTACTTCGAGTCTGCTGCGGAGTATGCTGAGGAAACTTCGAGCGAGTAGCGTTGGATTGCTTTAATCAACTTCATCTCACCATGAGAAGACCGAATTTGCGATCCATGTTTTCTTCCATACGCGGAGCTCATTCTTATTTTGCTCACGCAGCACTTTATCTCGGCGGTGTGAGATTCATGCATTTGCTCAATGTGTTCTTTCAATTTTGTCTTTGCATCGCATTCTCGGCCGCTGGACCAACGACTTGTTGAACAATGTTCGAAATATCTAGCTTGTTCCACACGCATTGTTTCTTCTTTGTTGCCACCACTCGGGATTCGACTATTATGCCTCTCAAGTCGGCGGTGAGGTTGGCATCCTGTTATCGATATCATGTCCATCGAGGCCTGGTGCCTCTCCATCCATTCAATTTCAAAGCAAATAATGCTTTGAACACCTCCCGAACTTCAATTTGTTCCTCTGTTTGGTGACGGCCAAGCGGCGTCAAAATCATAGTTAAATTTGAACGATGGTGTACGATGGAATGACATGATCGAGTGCGTGGAAGCGTTCGAGATCTCTTTCTGATTCTTCAGGGAGGTCGGGTACTTCCAGAGAGAAGGGAAATGATTCTACAAAGGGATCATCACGGGCAATTGGGATTTGTTCAATGATGAGTGGTGCTCGTGAGGTTCCTCGTGGAGTCGAACCTGCTGCGGCTTGGGAGCCTGCGCGATGAGACTCTGTTTGGTGGGGTCTGTTGTGAAGTTGACCCGACTTGCCGAGCCTCAACATTTGTCTCAACGACCCGTCGGTCTCATTTGGTTTTCCAAGTGAGTTGGTGGTCCTCGGCCTTATCGGAAGCGTCGTCGGACGATGATGATGAGATTTCCATGGGTGGCTCATCATCAAAGTTGAAAGTTTGGCGAGTAGTCTTGAGGTCGGACTTACTCGTGGTTGGAACATCCTCAGCTGATTCTTTTGGATCAGTCACAGGGGATGACTCAGCTTCATCATCTCCTTCCGATCCCAGAAGTCTCAACTTCAGCTACTTCAGCTTCTTTACCCCGGAGGGATGTTCTCTACTTGACTTCTTTACCGAGGAAGTCTCAACCTCTCGTGGGCCTTCATTACCTCCCTGCGAGTCTCAACTACGGCGAGGCCATGGACATCCCTTTCGTCGGTGTCATTTTGTCTTAGGGTCTTCTCGGTGGCATCCATTAGAGTCTCAACTCCATGGATTGCACTTTAAATGCCGCTAGAGTGTTAACTCCCAGTACATTCTTCACGTGCCTCGTTGCATTAGCGGCGTCATTAGCCTTCGGAGCGGTGGGCACTGAGCCGAGACAGTCTCAATGCCGAGCCTCGTTGATGACAACTTCTTTGTGTACTTTATGTTTGTTCCTTCTCCACTTCGCCTCCTAGATTCATTGTGGAGTCACTGCAGCATCCTCCGACCTTGCTGCGGTGGAGGAAGTTTCCCCTCGGTGGCACACCCGGTGAGTGACTTGGAATGGGGTCACTCGTCTCCGGACTCCGTCTGTTCCCATTGAGTATTCGGCCGTTGGGGCGGTGGTAAGACACCTTCATTAGGGGTTGGCTCGATTTGGGGTCCCCACTATCCCGGTTTCATCGTCAGTTCCTTAATTCCTTCTTCCGATTTGGGGAAGTGGTGGCGGCAACCACTGTGGCAATATCTTTCGCACCACTCCCATTGGGTCTATCTCGGTGTGTTTTGGAGGACTCTCTGGTCCCTCCATCATTCTTTGCTCATGAAGGATTACGGATTCTTCCATTGCTTGCTGCATTTGCAACTCTTTTGTGGTAGCAAGAGGTCAGATCCTCATCACTTTCTCGATGGGGACGTCAAGGTGAGGATGTGTATGTTTGTGGTGGTGCGGTTATAGGGCGGATGTTGGCCTTCTCATGTGCCTCTGCGTCTCGTTTGCTTTAGCCCATTTATTTTCTTTTCGAATCTCCAGTATATTGATACAATTATCTCGTTAAGGGCTTGCAAGCGCTGTGTCCACCTCAAGAAATCGAAGAGTTCTTCTTCCTCAACAATGAACTCGGATTTTCAAAGCGCACTCTGGATAGGCTCGACTTCCATTTTCTCCACTCTCGCATGGACGATTTTGGATGCCGGATATAATGGAGAGTGCATGATTACATCGTCTTCGTCATTCTCTTGCTTGCCCTCGTTTCCAGGTATTAAGGGTAGCGAGACTTTTAACTCGACACCCGACACCTCATTGCACGGTGGAGAGACAACCTGGCAAGTGTGATTTGGTTGTCTCGGTGTGTTTTGTTCTCTCATTTGCTCGTCTCAAGTGGGTCTTCGAGTTGCCTCTGTTTGATCGGCCTCAGACTTGGCGTTTCATCAATCACGTCTGGAGACTCTACTTCTCCAGCAGTCTTGGGTATCTTTTCCAACTGAGTGGCTGACTCAGCCGGCTTCTCAAGCTCGAAACGCTTGAAAATTCTTCTCCTTCTTCTTGTTTGAACCGGAGGGATTTAAGTTCGACAAGGTTTCTTAGTCTTGGGCGGGGGGGTCTTTGTTGTTTTCTTCGAGGAGCTGGCCGTCTTGGCTTATCGATTCTCCTCTTCTTGACGACCGGAGAAGGTATTTGAGATTCCTTCTCCGCCGGCCAGTGCGCAGGGCGGGAGACACTTATTTCTGCTGGGGGCGGGTGACTCGGCTACGGGGCGGGAGCAGATTTTTTTCTTTCTTTGCGGAGGAAGATCTTTTAGCTTGTTGCATGAGCGGCCTTTTTCTTTGGTGGAGAGGGGACAATGTATTGTATCTTGAGGTCGGTGATTCCCCTCACTTGTATGAGCTCTCTTAGTAGGCTCTTTCGTGCGCTGAGAGGTTTGATCGGAACATTCTCTTGTTTACATGGAAAGCCTTTCCATGTCGAAGAGGGACTTTCTTCACTTCCATTATTCGGCCAATTACCAGGCCGTATCCCGAGGATCCTCCAAATGTTCCATCCTCCTTGAAGGATTTGTTCCTACGTCTCGCTGAGTCTTGTGAGACAAACTCGGCCAGATTCACTTTCTTTTCTTCAATGATCGCAGCCATTACGATCAATTTTGCTTTGGATAGTTGGTCAAATTTGCCAAATTTGATGTCATGCATTTGGAAACGATGTCCAACAATTTGTGGTAGTCCTCCTTCAACAACTTCTTGTTATTTGTGTAGACTATCTTTTAAAGACAGTCGGTCTTGGCTACTTCCTTCCAAGCGGCCAAGTCAACATCAGCTTCATTGATTTTTGTTGCTCCTTCCCCTAGTGGCGAGTGTTCGCCAAATCCTTCGCGTAATGATGAACTCCTTCCCGTGAGCAGGATTTGATCCCCTCATCGTGAATCTCACACGAGAAGCGTGCGACCTCTTCCACATAGGTCATCGGAAACTCCATCGTCGAGAAATGGTTTTAGCCCAGGCGTTTTGAGTTTTTGGTGATCTTCTTTACGAGGCGTCATCGGCCTGTTTGACCATTCCTCTAAAATCCCACGGTAGACCGGTGTGGATTTGCTTTCCTAGATTGACAAAATCATGAGTAGATGCCATTTTTCAGTATTTCACCGAATGAAACTTAGAAGGTGATTTGAAGATTGATAGGGTTTTGAGAGAGTTTTTGCCTTTGCTTTTGAGAGAGAGAAATGAACAGTTTTTGGTAATGTGTGAGAGAAACGGATGAAAGAGTTTAAATATGGTTCATGAAAGGACATGCGGGTGGTTTTTGAAATGTGATCGAAATCAACGGCTTAGATTTTGCACGCCGATTAGCATTTAATGTCTCGTATTTAATGCGACAGCATTTATATCCAATCATAAGCTTGGTGTGTAGCTTTTGCCTGTACACATCATTATTATGCTGACGTCATTCTTAAAAACCTTCCCGCTTAGTAAAAACGACTGCATTTTTGTCACTTTGCTCATAAATGACTTAGCTTGTCCCTCAGCTGTTTTTAACTCTTTTCTTCTCATATGTAAATACTCAATTTTGTCATCTTACTCGGTACAATCTGTTGTGTTTCCGATCGATGATTTACTCGGTGATTTAAGAGTTCAACTCTTTTTCCTCTCTTCGTACTTTATTTCTTTTCTTTGAGTTTTCGAGTGTCAACTCAGCTCAATTAATCCTAACTCATGCTTGAGTTCTTCAAATCTTGACTCACATAGTGGTTTTGTGAATATGTCATAACTGCTTGTCGGTTGAAATATATTCCAAGATGATGTCCTTCTTTTCAACATGATCTCTTGAAGTGATACGACATCAATATGTTTTGTTCTTGAGTGCAACACAGATTTTGAGTGATTGCAATTGCGCTTGTGTTATCACACATGATTGGAATTTTCTTTTCTTCAACTTCATAGTCTCTCATTCTTTGTCTCATCCATAGGACTTGGGCACAACAAGCCCGTAGCTATGTATTCTGCTTCAATTGTAGAGGTGGCTATTGAATTTTGCTTCTTGCTAAACCAGGAAATCAGCCTGTTTCCTAGCATTTGACATGTGCCACGAGGTGCTTTTCTGTCAACTACGCATCCAAAGCATAGTCAGAGTCTGAATAGCCAATTAGTTTGAATCCACCTTCCTTTGGATACCATAAGCCAACTTCTTGGCTTCCTTTCAAATATCTCAAGATCCTCTTGGCTGCAGTCATATGGCTTTCTTTTGGAGTAGATTGAAATCTTGCACATACACCTACAACGAAGGTGATATCTGGCCTGATTGCTGTGAGATAAAGCAATGATCCAATAAGTGCTCTGTATCTTGTTTGATCTACAGGCTTGCCATCTGAATCCATGTCCATTTTGACTGATGTATTCATTGGTATTTTCACAGAAGACTTCTCTTCCATACCAAATTTCTTCATTAAATCTTTGGTGTATTTTGTTTGACTTATGAAGGTTCCATCCTTCAGCTGTTTCACTTGGAGTCCAAGGAAGAATGTCAGCTCTCCCATCATGCTCATTTCGAATTTGCTTTGCATGAGGTTTGAAAATTTATCACACAGCTCTTTGTTTGTGGATCCAAAAATGATGTCATCCACATATATTTGAACAAGCAGTATGCTCTTCCTGTCTTGAATTCTGAAGAGTGTTCTATCCACTTTTCCTTTTGTGAATCCGTTCCCAGTCAAGAATTGTGACAATGTGTCATACCATGCTCTGGGTGCCTGTTTCAATCCATATAGAGCTTTCTTGAGTTTGTATACCTTATCTCCAAGAATCTTCTGCTCAAATCCTGGAGGTTGTTCAACATATACTTCTTCTTCCAATAAACCATTAAGGAATGCACTCTTTACATCCATTTGATATGCAATAAAATTCTTGTGAGCTGCATAGGCAAGAAACATCCTTATAGCTTCCAATCTTGCTACATGGGCAAATGTTTCATCAAAATCTATCCCTTCTTCTTGGCAATATCCTTTGGCCACTAATCTTGCTTTGTTTCTTACCACAGAACCTTCCTCGTTCATCTTGTTTCTGAACACCCATTTAGTGCCAATAACATTTTGATGGGTGGGTCTTTGAACCAATTCCCATACTTTATTTCTTTCAAACCGATTCTCTTCTTCTTGCATGGCTTGAATCCAATGTGTGTCATCCAATGCTTGTGACACATCTTTAGGCTCTATTTGTGAGATAAAGCATGTGAACATAGCTTCTTGTTGAGTTCGGATCTTGTTTTGACACCTTCTCTTATATCTCCAATGACTAGTTCTCGTGGATGGTCTCTCCCATCTTACATCAAAGTTGGAGTAAGTTAGCTGGATTCAAGTAGTCTTGCAGCTATGTTGCTTTGATCAGCTCTCTCGTCATCACTTAGCTGCAGATTTTCCAGCTATTTTTGAGACTCACCTATCTCATCTTCATCCGAGTTTATAATTCCACTTGACTTCAAAGATGGGACTCTTCTCGCATGGTTGGTTGATTCACTTATCACCTGATTCTTCAATGTCTTCTCCATTTACATTCGACTCATCAAACACCACATGAATGGATTCCTCTCGTAACCATAGTCCTCTTGTTGAGTACTCTGTAGGCTTTGCTTTAATTTGAGTATCCCAAGAAGATACCTTCATCGCCTTTAGCATCAAAAGCCTTCAAATTATCTTTGCTATTGTTATGGATGAAGCATTTACATCCAAATATTCTAAAATATGCAACATTTGGTTTTCTCCCGTCCAAATCTCATAGGGAGTCTTTGTCAATTTGTCATTTTATCATGCATCTATTTTGAGTGTAGCATGTTGTGTTTATTGCTTCAACCCAAAATCTTTTAGGTAGCCCTATTCGCTAACATGGTCCTTGCCGCTTCTTTGAGAGTTCTATTCTTCTTTCTCGCAACTCCATTCTCTTTGTGGAGTCCTTGCCGCAGTAATTCATGACCAATACCATTTTTAATACAATATCGAGTTATTATACCATTTACAAACTCGGTTCCTCTCCGATCTTATTTTGATAATGGTTTGACTCTTCTCATTTTGAATCCTCTTCATCATTTGTGGTAGTTTCGTAGAGTTCTTTTCTTCTTACACATGAATATTGTCCATGTATATCTTGAGTAGTCATCTACTACCACCAAGGTGTATTTCTTCCCACTTATGCTAGCTGGTTCAACTGGACCAAATAGATCCATATGTAGAGATGCAATATTCTTGTTGAAGATGGACATGTCTTTTCTTTGAATGATGATTTGATTTGTTTTCCCATCCGACATGCATCACATACACTTTCCTTCTTGTATATCGAGTCCGGAATTCCTTCCACAAGATTACTTCGGCAAGCTTGTTAATTGTCTTGAAATTCGGGTGACTCGGCTTCTTGTGCCACAACCAACTTGATTTGTGCTCTTTGCTAGTAGACAAGTGCTTGGTGTTGCGAGTTGACCAATCTACTACATACATGTTCTTTTGCGCATCCTTGCAACACAACCTCATTGATTCAGTGTCCTTGATTTGGCATATTCCCATGTTGAATCCAACATTATAGCCTTTGTCACGAGTTGGCTAATACTCAGATTGAATTTGAGTCCTTCAACATATGCAACATCTCGTGATTTCTAATCCATTTTTCGATGGATCCAATGTCTCTTATTTCTCCGGAGCTTCATTTCCTTCAAATATGACTTTTGCTCCTTTGACTTCCTTGAATTTTGACAGATTTTTCTTATTTCTGTCATATGTCCGGGAATGACCACTATCCATGTACCAGGTTCCTTGGCACTCACTATTCCTTGAACCGCAAACAAGGAAATTAAGTTTTAGGTACCCATATTTGTCTGGGTCCTGAGGGGTTAGTATTGTAAGATGATACAACCAACCTATAGCCAAATGATTTGACTCTAAGGGGTTGCCATCTATCAGTGACATAATCATAATTAATTTTGGCAAATTGCTTGGGGATTCTAGGTTCATACAAATTGTCTCTTTTGTACGTATACTGTATATGTGTTTTAGCAATTGCCTTCTTTGGGTAGTTGTGATATCTCTGAGTGTAGTGCCTAGGTTCATATGTGTGCTGATGAAAGCTCTTATACCTTTGGAATGGTCTTTGCTGAGTTTCAGGCCTTTGCCATTTGGGCTTATATTCCATACGTCTTTGCTGATAGTTCACGTTATTCCAATCAGCTTGGCTTGGGTACATTCTACCATTCCCTTCATATATATTTCTTTTATAGAACTTCTGGGGTTTTTGGTAGCTCTGTTTCTTCTTTACAGAGTATTTTCTATTTGAAGTTTGCTGAGGAAATCGACTGGATTTCTTCTCAGCTGTCCTCTCAGCACACTCAACTGGTTGTTTTCCTTTTCCCTTATATCCAAGGCCAGTTTGCTTGTGATTGTGCTTTGGAATAAATGTGTGTGCACTATTTGGAGTTTTGGATTTTTGAGATACTTCATTACTTGAAGATCCTTTTTCCAAAATCACTTTTGGAGCTTGACATAGCACAAAGGAATTAAATCCTAAGCCTGTCTTGTCTCCACATTCTCTTTGACTCATAATAAGATCATCCAATGATTTAGATGCCTTAGTGAATGAGGCAATCACATTTTTGAGGTCATTCTCCCTCTTTTCTATTGCAGCTATCTCTGCTATTAGCTTCGCATTTTCAGCCCTTATACTTTCATTTTCATCAGCTATTTGACTTAGGGTACTCAGCTCCTTAGTCACCGTGAGTTTTGGCATTTAATGTGTTGTTTTCCTCATTTAGAAGTGTGTGTGAGGATTTAATGTGTTCAAAGTCTTTCATCATTTTGCCTAATGAATCATAAAGATCAGTGGGTGATGAAGTGTGTGTGTCACAGTCACTATCATTAGAATCTGAGTGTGATGAGTCAAAGTGTACCTCATCTTCTTGGTCAGGTTGGTCTTGTTCCTTGGCCATCAAACAGATCAAAGCTTCTTCTTCGTGAGTCACTTGAGTAGTCAGCCTTCACTACAATCACCAATCAATTTGTATCTCTTGACTTGGTTTGTCTCAACGGTCTCCTGCAGCCAACATTGCATTTTTCTTTTTTTCTTGTCTTCTTTCTCTGAAGACCTTTCTTTCTTCTTCATTCCTGTATTTGTTGACTACAGGATATCGGCAATCAATGGCATAGTGACTGGTTGCTCGGTTCAAGATAGATTTTCAACCTTTTGATCGCCTCTTCCCATTCTTGGATTGTCAGCTCTTTGATATTCAGCTTTTTGATGCTCTAATTTCTTGGTTGGCCTATCTTCCCTTGACTTGGAGGGAGCTGAGTGTCTTCTGGAGGATTCGCCCTTGCCTCTTTTGTAGGTCTTATTGAAGAACTTGTTAAACCTTTTAATCATCAGGGCTATTTCCTCTGGGTCAATGACTTCTTTGACCTCAGCTCTCTTGCCATCCTTAACAATTATAGCAAATTTGTTTTTGTGCAATTTTGTCTCTCTTCCTCGGTCTTTTCTTCTCACTCAAATTCGTAGGCTTTGAGATCTGAGAATAGCTCATGGTTGGATGTCTTGGATAGGTCCATGGAATGTCTCAGTGCCATGACCTTCATTTCCCATTCAGCTGGGAGACTTTTTAGAATCTTCATACACATTTTCTTCTGTGTATATTCTTTTCCAAGTGCAGATAGCTCGTTGGTAATTTCTGTGAACCGAGCATCCAGTTGATCCAAGGTCTCCCCGTGATCATTTTGAAATTCTCAAATTTATGTACAACAACTGATAATTTATTTTCCTTGATTTGCTCTGAGCCTTAACAAATCAATGTTAGCTTGTCCCAGATTTCTTTAGCCGTTTTGCATGATTTGACTTTATTGAACATGGCTTTGTCCAAGGTTTTGTAAAGAATGTCCTTGGCCACATTGTCCAGGTTATATCTTTTTCTCGTCATCATATGTCCATTCACTCTTGGTTTTTCAACCATAGCCGGTCCTGGGAGCAACATCCTCTTCACCTTCACCGCAGCGCAGCTCTCCTTTGTTTGTGTTCACTTTTAAAATTTGCGATGGCCCATCCTCTATCACTATCCACATTTCATCATGTAATGCTGATAAATGAGCCTGCATACGAATTTTCCAATAATCAAATTCTTCAATTGTGAACATAGGGATGCGTGTCAAATTTGCTTCCACGATAATAACTTTTGATGGTAAAAGGAGTATAGAAAACTTAAGTGCTAAAATAGACTTTGAAAAATTTGGAGATCTAGTTCAAGAACGGTCAGTGCTCAATGAACCAACCGCTCCGATACCACTTGTTGGTCCTAAGGGGGTGTGAGTGTAAGGTTTAGAAAGGGGGTTGAATAAACCTTACTAACTTTTCGATTTAATCCTTTTAAATGTTCGAGTTAATACTTCACTGTTTGTGTCCTTGGTGGACAACTAATTTAGTTAATCAAGAGTTAGTCACTCAACGCACTGATCGAGTTTGTTGATAGAATAACTCGGCTATTAAGACTAAAGACTTAGCTCAACTATGGTTTGTTTTTATTGCGGAAGACTTAACACCCTTGAATTTGGTTAAGTTTGTTTTAATACTTGGTTTTAGCACTTAGAGATTATCAAGTGGATAACAAATTTATCAATGAGTTAAACAAATAAGATGCAGGAATTAAAGTCTTGAAATGTAAATGACACGATAAGTTTTATAGAGGTTCGAAGATGGGGTAATTCTTCTACTCCTCTCTTCTCCAACTCCGGAGGAATCCACTAAGTATTGATCAAGATATACAAAGTGGTAATACCCGATACAAGTCTTGATCACACAACCGACTTGATCCTTTGGGACTCGGTTTGGAGATGCCTTGGTCACGTGTTGGCTTCTCGCGACCAGACTTCTTGAGGCGTGTTTGTCTTTGCTTACTACAGCCCACTTGCTCAAGCTCCTTGGATTTGATCACGAAGCCCTCCAAAAACTTGAGACGGTTCGACCTTGAACCTTCCTACAATCCTCCGTGGAATGTAGACCCCTTGATTCTTCAAAAATTTCCTCTTCAACTGATTGAAGTTATCTTTCCTTCACGGTGAGTGTTGGATTGATTTTCTTCGCAATGTAGGCTTGAGGATTAATCTTGAATGATTTGAGAGTATCTTTGGTTACAGTTCAAATATTTGCTTGAATGTTCGTGGTTGAGTAACCTTCTCTCGCAGTCATTCCTCGGCCTTTATAGTGATCTTTCAAAAATCTGCCCGTTGAAGAGATAGCTTATTTTTGAAAGTCACTTGTGGTCGTTGGCTTGTCTTATTGCGATCCTTGGAATTTCCATTTCCTCGTATGAATGATTCTTCAGCTTTTCAGAGTTCTGACATGGTGCAGTGCTTCCCATTGGTTTATTCCTCTTGCACACTTCTGGAACTGAGCACTTTAAGAAAGGTAGTATGGAGATATTACTTGTTTAAGTAATTCTATTGATTTCTGTGCAACGGATCTCTTTGATTGTCTTGACTTGATTGCATTTTCTTAACATCCCCAGGTGACTTTGAGTCAGCTTCCAATCATTTGATGACTCTTCTGTCACTTCAACCTTGAGACTTGGCTGTCTTGAGTTAACTTGACTGATACTTCACTCAGCTGCATCTTTAGTCGAGTTCCCGTCTTATCTTCTTTGCCATTCTCAGCTGCCTCGCTGCGGAGTCTTCCTTCTAGTCTCCAGTTGTCTTCTTGCATGTTTAGGCATAGCTGACTTAACTCAGCTTGATCAGCCCTATCTATTACAATGCAGTTTACAACAAAAATGGGGTGCCAACTTCCTATTCTAAGTTTTACATGGCATTCATCAAAATCTACAAAATGATTTCCCAACATCATCAATGAATATCACTACGAATTGATCCAAATAAGGTTGAAAGACTCGATGCATCAAATCCATAAACGCTGCTGGTGCGTTTGTCAGACCAAAAGGCATCACTACAAACTCGTAGTGTCCATATCTGGTGTGAAATGCCGTTTTGGAAACGTCTTCTTCACGGATCTTTAGCTGATAATATCCTTGTTGTAAATCAAACTTCGAGTACATCATCGCTCCTTGAAGTTGATCAAACAGTTTGTCTATCCTCGGGAGGGGATATTTGTTCTTGATGGTCACGCTGTTAAGTCCGCGATAGTCTATACACAGTCTTACTGTGCCATCTTTCTTCTTCACAAATAGTACCAGTGCTCCCCAGAGAGACGTACTTGGTCGGATAAATCCCACATCCATCAGCTTCTGTAATTGTGTCTTCAACTCTTGTAACTCAATAGGAGCCATTCTATACGACGTTCTGGCGATCGGGCGGTTCTTGGTAATACCTCGATGGTGAACTCGACTTCCCTATCTGGAGGGACAGTGGTGAGTTCTTATGGAAATACATCTATATATTCCGATACTATAGGTACTTGATTAATTTGTGTCTCAACCTTAGGTTTGTTAATTACAAACGCCAAGTACCCTTGTGCCCCTCTAGTGATCGCCTTCCTCGCTTTCATTGCTGAAATGGCAATCTTAACCCGTGCTCTTCCCGAAATTTCTACTTCTGGCTTACCGGGTTCACATAGCTTAATGGACTTACGATGGCAGTCCATTTGTGCATTGTGTGCAGACAACCAGTTCATTCCCAATATAATGTCGTATTCGGATATAGGCAACAAGATCAAATCGGCAGGAAAGTTTATCTCATCAATCTTAGCTTCGCATGCATCATAGATAATATCTGTTATCTGGCTTGCGCCCATAGGAGTGGACACTTCTAGACCTGTAGGCATATGTTCCATGCATGCATGCAGCTTGTGTACAAAATGTGGTGCGACAAATGAATGCGTTGATCCAGGGTTAAATAGTACTTTAGCGTAGTGGCTAGATACTAGAAGCGTACCTTCCACCACGTCTGTTGCCTCTGGAGCCTCATGTCCGGCTAGTGCAAATGCTCGAGCGGGTATCCTTGCCCGATTTCCCTGGCCATTACCCAGCTTTGGCGGCCGTGCACTTGTTTCGGCGATCCTCGTCTTGGCAATCCTTCACCAGTCTTGATTATCGCCACATAGCAAGCATATCCCCTATTTGCGCCAACAATCATTGACAATATGTCCCATTTTTTGGCAATGTGCACATACTTGACCTGGTTTTTCCTGTATCGGTCCTTTTCTTTTATCCGTCTTATTAATCGGTCCTTCCAAACTTAGCAGTCGCTTAGATGGTTGTCCCACATTTGTCCTCTTGAGATCGTTTGATGACCTACTATCTTGAACCGCCCATTACGGTTCGAGTCCCTAACTCGATGCGGAGAGTGCGCTTTACTGCATGGTGAGTAGGTTGTCATTTCATCAAAAGTTGCTTTTGAAGTTTCAACTTCAGTCCTCGTGTGAACTTATATAATTTGTCCTTTTCTGTACTGATTGTCCCCAAAGCATATTTGGACAACCGATGAAACTCAGACTCATACTGGGCTACGGACATGTTCCCTTGCCTCAACTTATGAAATTCATCCCGGCATACCTTTTCACGACACTGGGAATGTCTTGCTCATGAATTCAGCCAGGAAATTTTCCCACGTTCTATCTACTTGATCCTGTTCCCACTTTCTCTCAACTACTCTCCACCAATCTCGAGCAGCCGATTTTAGTCGGAACACTGCGAGTGTAACCTTCTGTTCCTTGGAATATTGGAGAGCATTAAAGATATTCTCAAGTTTCTCGATCAATTCTTCTGCTTTTATGTCATCTGGTTCCCCAAAGAAAGTCGGGGGGTCGAATCGTAGGAACCGCTCCAATGTGCGATCATTCGCCTCTCGAGCAGGTTCAGCTACAATCCATAAATGAATGATTTCAATAAATACTCGCATATAACAAGTTATATCACAACAGCAATACACAAGACATAGAATAAGTAGAAAAAGTATATTCATTGATGTGAAAATTTGAATACACCCGAACGAGTTCATACAACAGGAATACAGAATCGAAGATAATCTAAAATCAAGATACAACTTGATCAAAGTACAACGGGAAGCAAATACAACAGGATGGAAATAAGCGTCGGCTAAAATCTAACATAGAAGCTATCTACTCAGTGAGGTCGCCGTCATCATCACTAGCGGCCTCGTCCATAACCGGAACCGATCGGCCGAGGTACGCCTCAAAGATTAAAGGCGATCGGCTAAATCTGGCCACTACTCTAGTCCCAGAGTGTCATCAAGTGGGGCGGCTTCAAGCGCCTCGGGCTCTCTATCCTCCATTGGATCCTCATCGGGATCCTCTTTAGGATCTTCTTCAGGATCCTCCTTGGGATCCTCTTCGGGATCTTCTTCAGGATCCTCCTTGGGATCATCTTCATTGTTCGCTTCAGGGTCGGCCTCTGGTTCCACCTCGGGTGGTGGCGGTGCTAGTGCATTGGCTGCCAAAGCAGTCTCCAAAGCGGCATCCCATTGAGAAAAGGTCTGTGTGAGGTCCTCGATCACCGTCATCTGTTTGATGATAGTCTCTTCGAGGCATCCGATGGTGTCCCTCGACATGCACTACAAGAAAACTGCTAATAGACAACACCAAAAAGACACCGGTTTTATGACTTTACTAGTGTCTTTTCCTTTTTAATACAAAACCGGTGTCTAATTAGTGTTGTCGTTTGAAAAACAACACCGGTTTCCTAGAACCGGTGTCTATTGTAAAATAATTTCCCAAATAGACACCGGTTTTGGCATTGGATTTCAAAACCGGTGTCTATTTATATAAATTATTTTAGATTAGACACCATATTTTTTGACAGGATTTATAGAACCGGTGTCTTTATTTTTTTAACACTGGATCTTTGACATTTGGTTCTAAAACCGGTGTCTTTAATTATAAATATTTTAATTTTAATTCTTAAAAACAAAAATATTAATCCTACAACCTTATTCTTATTCTCTTTAATTAAAATTGCTAACACACGTTTTTACTTATTTTTCCCAATTTATATTTTACACGTTTTTCTCCATCAAATTAAAACCCAACTTTTTCCAATTAATTAACCAAACAAAAATATCGCCGCTTCTCGTTCTCATCTCTTATTCTTCCCCGCCATTCTCGATCGACGATTGATGTTCTACTTGCAAAGCTAGGGTTCTTCCACCACCACCGCATCGCCTCATTGCCGAAACTCCCGCTACTGGTATGTCAAACCCTAGCCCCATTTACTCTCTCGATTTCCCAATTTTTCATCGAGTCGGTCGGTTCGCATCAACAATCACGCTTGGAAGACCCTTCGGCGCTCTCTCACGTCTTTTTGAACTACAACCTCCACTAATCTCACTCGAACCATCGTTTATCACGCCTCTCAAACCTGGAACCAAGAATCTCGACGAGCCATCTATCTCTTGCTTCATACCCCTATATGGTAAGCCCTAAGTTCTATTTGTTAGGTTTTTTTTTTACTTTGTTTCTGTATCAATGGTTGATTTGAATTATGTTTTTAGACATTGTCGGTTTTTGGCATTTCTATTACGTGTGGAAAATCAGAATGATTGAAATGAATTTGGTTATCTGGGAGAAGATTTCTGTATTTGTTCTTGGGGCATTTGAGAGCTTCTGGTTTTCCTATACATTCTGTCTGTCTTGTCCAAGTTTAGATTCTTATTTTGGATTTGGACCTGACATTCGTAAATTATCACGTTTAATGAACATGAAGAATCATGAACTTTGTTCATTCCCTGTATATTCCATTGTCACTTTCATTGCTTTTGATTTTTTTTCAATTGGGCAACTATACTTTTGAAGTTGGTCTTTATCCTTTCCCCATCTGTTCATGGAATTTCATAGTCAAATTCAAATAATTTAATCGATTTTGCTGCTCCAGTCGAAGGGTTCAGAGGCAAAAAGATGTTTACATCCCTCTGTCTTTTGTTTGCCAGTACATACTTGTGGGATAGGGGATGCCTATCCATATTATTATCGTTTTTGTTATTACTTATTATTATGATCTATAATGTTTTGCTTTCTTCCATAGTGCAATACATTTAGAAACCTATGATCCCTGGTCTAAAAACATAATGCTTAAATACGGGGAGCCTCAGGTGTTGAATTGTTGATTCTCGATTGTTGCGAGGGCGAGAAAGTGGTCCTGAAACAAGGTATTTTGGAGGACGAGAAGGAGTTGGGAAATATATTTGGTTGAGAACAAAGAACAAGCTTCATGGATCCGCCCGATGGAACTTTCGAATAATTATGAAAATGTTGATATATGTGGACAAAGTCATTGTAAGTATTTTTAATTTAGGTATGCCAACTTATAAAAGTCGTGACTTCTATCTTATTGAAGTAATTACTTCCGCTCGTAACATATACTCCATCTCGAGAAGATGTGGGATCTTATCTAGCATTGTATTGGCTGCCAATACGGTCCGGATGGTAAATGTGGTACGCCGTTGGTATCCATTTGCGAGTCTCCGATTATTCCAGGTAGAAGCTTATTTCCTGTTCTCAAGTTATATGATCTACAAGATAGATATAATGAATGTGCCTCTTGTAAGAGTTTTTGCTTTATGGGTCTTCTTGGTATCCACTTTGTACTTGAGATTAATAATGGTGTATAGCATTAGTAGTTTATTACTATCTCTCTTGATCTCTTTTTTCCGGTATTATAAGCATTTAACATTTCCTTCTCGATCCACAGATATGTTGGTTCAATATTTATAACTTTTAATTCCTTTATACATCCTAACTGTGGAAATGATTTTATGTGAATGACTCTTCCAATAGTTCATAATGTTCGGGTGACAAAGATGTCGTCAAGCACCTATAGGAGATTATTTTGGTGGATATGAAGGAGCAAGCTTGTCAAATTTGGTATAGAGAATCGATGATGGAACAATTGTTCTTATTGGTGGAGCCAATTCTAAAACTTATGAAGTCTCGGATGAAGATTATAATCTGCAGAGTGTTATTTGGGTATGAATCTAGCTCTGCATTATTTTGTTATAATCAATTGAGGAGAATGCTTATAGTCTTGCATGATTTTTTTTGTACATCGGATCGAGCCAACAAACAAAAATCAAAATGAAAATGCCCTCGCATATTGTGATTTGTGATATAATTCTTATTCCAACAAAGAAAGTTCAATCACCATTGCCTCTATTTAAAGAGTTAATTGTACTGAGTTATTAAGATTCTTTGTTATTGTTATTGTTTTTATTTTATTTGGAAAGTCTTTGAGTTGAAATAGTCTACAGGTGACAAATGAAGTATTGGTAGAAAAGTGATAAAAAGCTAAACTTTTCTTATTTTGTAAGAAAAAGTATGGCTTCCTTAATGCATTGCAGCTTATAGAAAGATCTTGTATACTTCTTGCTTCCTTAGAGTGTTGCAGTTTGTAAAGAGATACTGTATACTTCTTGATGATTTTCAGGTGAAATATATGGAGGGATTCATATTGGCAGTGGCTTCAAGGACATGAAGAATCTTATGCGTCTACGAGGCGGTGTTGCTTTTGTAATTCCCATAAAGAGAGTAGATCTTTTAATTGCTCGAGAAAAACAAAAATCGTTCTAACTTCTATCAAGAATCGAGGGGCCATGGGCTTTGATCTATTGGCAGGTAACTTTGCGTGGTAAGTTTCTTCTATGATTTCCAAAAATTCTAAAATAAGGGGTATGCCATTTGTGTAATAGCTGCTTCGGCTTACTTGTTTGATGCATGTAGGATAGTTCAAAAACTTTGTTTATTCAACACTTTATCTGCAATTAGTTCATCTTAATTTATTCTCGAATTGTAGTTTACATTAAATTGCTATAGAGCTTTAGTCTTTGCTACATTAAATTTCTTAGTCTGTTTTTAGTTTAAGGAAACATCCCTTGACTCGTTCTTTGAATCTCTAAACATATATTGATGATGAGATATTGCACTTCTTTGAATTTCTTTGCTGCTATGCACTTATGCACGTTCTTTGAATCTTCGTTGTGTTTAAAGTTCGCCACAACAAATAAACCAAACAAATCCTCGGCATGATTTCAAGTTTGGTTGTCTGTTATATTTTATATAGTTGTTATACAATATTTGAGACTTGTATGATATCTTAAGGTATTTGATAATTTTTTTGCGAATATGGCTTTGATATCTTTGGTTAGTTTTAATTTTGATCGTTTAATTGCTAAATGTTTTGCGGTTGAAGTTCATTGATCTTTTCCCCGTGTTTGAGTAACATAAGAACCAAAGATGCAAAGCAATTTCAAGTAGTGATTACGTGAGGTTTATTTAAGTTTTGCTAATAAGAAAGGTATCACTTTTGAGGATGACCGCACATTTCTCAAGTAGTAATTAGGTTTTTTTTGAACTTTATACATATAAGTTGATTTTCATTGCCTTATATGAAGTTTTGTCTTTGTTGTAGTTTGTTGATCCTCTTTCATGTTTTCATTTCTTATTTGCATCATTATTTTATTGTCACCATTCTATTTGATGTATATCTACTTTTGTGAAGGCCTTTCCCAAAGATGATCCACAAAAGCTTGCAGATTGATCGATCGCTTTTCTAGGATACAAAGCAGGATGACACATTGTGCGTGAAGTTGAAAAACCTGGGTCAAGTGAGTGCTCAATTTTCTAGCTTCATTTTGTAACTCTAGTCGGTCGCTTAGACAGAGAATCCATCGATCTCGCTCGCAGGTAATAGATTTCTCATTTACACTCCTAACACAATAAATGCACTGTTATAGTAGCTATTTAAAAAGTGGGATTATCACAAAAACCACTCGAGGCTTGAGTTAATTACAAAAAAAAAAAAGTAAACCACAGGTTTTTTAAAATTACAAAAGAACCCATGAGGTTTGATTTTGTACTATTCTTTACCAACTTCATAAGAAAAAACAATTCAAATTCGCTCTATATTTGTAAAAATATTGCAATAATCCCCTTACATTTAATACAAAATCAAACCTCAAGCGTTATTGTTTTTTTGTAATTTTCAAACATCTCTGATCTTTTAGTAATTAACCCAAACCTGACGGGTAGTTTTTGTAATTATCCTTTAAATTTTTGGGTTAGGAGGACCTTGTATATTCCCAGACCTTGTATTATTCTTCCTTCTCCACTGGGAAAAGGAGAATTACTGCAAGTTAAAGGTCAAAACAGAGTCATACATACTTATCCTGAATTCATGTTCACTCGTCATTTATGTGATGTTCTTTTTTGTTACAAATTTATAGACCATCTTTAGTATTTTAAGACCCTGATTTTAGCAACAAGTAATTCCTATTGATTAATATGGGTAAATCACAAAACTACCCCTAAAATTTAATCTAATTACAAAAAAAGCATTAGTTATCTTTCAAAGAATAATAAATATTCTTTGCACATGTTATAGTTAAGTAAGATTTTATCATATTGTTGATTTTTCGTTTCATTTATAGTTTTGATTTGATATTCTTCCTTCAGGCAAGGACGTAACATACGAGTTTGATGATGTCGGGCACAACCACGATGCTTGGGCAATGTTGGAGAAATACTATGTGGGTGAACTGAACAAGTCAAACATTCCATGTTTAATTGGATTTTGTTGTTGGATCATATGAATTTTGTTACCTTTAGTTGAATTATATAGTCTTTTTGTTGGTTGATGGAATTAATCAGATTATGAATTTATAGTTGTTTTATCGAAAGGAAACGTCGCTACTAATACTTTTTGTTGGATTTTGGCTATTGGTGACTTTAGTATTAATGGATTTCATGTTTAATTGGTAGTGCACTCATAATGGTTGCTAGAATTGGAGTTCATAATGAATTATTTATTTATTTGAATTAATGGTCCGGTGTTTTTGTGTAAATAAACAATCCTTTTAAAACCGCTTCTAAAAACATCAAAAGACACCGGTTTTGATGCGGTGTCTATTCATCAAAAGACACCGGTTTTAAACCGGTGTCAAAAAGTTCAGGTTTTTAACACTAGTAGCTTTAACATCGGTTGTTTTACTAATAGACACCGGTTTTAAACCGGTGTCGTTGAAGGAAAAGACACCGGTTTTAAACCGGTGTCAAAAGTTTAGACTTTTAACACGGTGGCTTTAACACCGGTTGTTTTTACTAATAGACACCGGTTTAAAACCGGTGTTCTTGAAAAAAGAAAAGACACGGTTTTAAACCGGTGTTAAAAAGTTCAGACTTTTAACACGGTGCCTTTAACACCGGTTGGTTTACTAATAGACACCGGTTTAAAACCAGTGTCTATCAGCTTTTTTGTAGTAGTGATGTATGCGTCCCTTTCCCACTTTGCGCGGCCTTCCTTGGCGCGTTCCATCTTCTTGCGAGTAATTTCCAAGTGTTCCTGGATCGACTGAATTTGATCTTCGCGAGCGCGGATGGTATCTTCGCGATCCTTAGCAAGAAGGGTAAGGCTATTCTTCTCCTCTTGGCTCTTCGTCAGGAGGTGTGTTAGTTCTTGGTTACGGTGGTGCTCCCGCCATTCCGAGGTAGCTCGAAGGTATTCCTGGTGCCAGTGGTTCTTGTATGCCCGGAAGTAATCACGTTCGGCGCGGGCCTCCAGTAATTCCTACCAGATAGGTAGCGTCAGCTCCATCCTGATCAAGCCAAACTAAGGAGGATTAAACGAAGTTAAGGAAAAGATAAGGGAGAACAAGGAAATAATGAATAAAGAAAGTCAGTCAAGAGTCAACTAGGTCAAATCAAGTATGATCATGGAATCTTCAAGTATAAATTCTAACTTAGTATAAACATCAGTAATACAGTTCACACTTAATTGGTTAGGTCACGGTACTACCCAACACAGTTTGAGGGTCCTATCTTGGGTCAGCTCGGTGTAAGTTTCCATCTTACTAGCCGAGCTCTGATACCATAACTGTCATGCCCCAACGCGATGCGACGACGATCAATCACTTAAATAGAAATAATTCAACAGTCTAAACCAATTATACAAAACTCCAAGTGAAATAGAGTCTAATGCAGCGGAATAAAATACACACAAGTACGAATTACATCTCAAGGTCCGACAATATCCGAATACAATCCATCAAAATATCCGAATTTAAACTTACAGTCCAAACTAAAACAGAACGAATGAGTTCAACAATAACAAAAGCAAAGAAAATGTCGCTCGACATCAATGATTATAGGAACTAGTACGACAGGCAGAGCATGGGATTCAGTCCGTGGTAGGTTCGACGTCTTCAACGTACTCCTCATCTAAAGGTTAAAAAACAGGAGGGGATGAGACAGAAATCTCAGTGGATGGGGTGATCGTGTGAGAGTGTGGCGATGTATACCGTTAATGCGAGAAAATGGTTGTATGAAAACGCGTGAGGTATGATACATGTTTTCACACATAGTCCACAAGCGTCGTGATAAATATATATTAAGTAATATACTTATACAGTTTAAGAAATAGTTCGTGGTCACACAAGCACTATGTTTCACGCAAGACAGGTAGGATTCCGTATTGAATGTAACGCCAATCCTATGCAAATGAGTAAAGGTTGCGTACGGATTTGTAGAGCCAACCAATGCAATACAAGTAGCGGTTGCGTACGGATTTGTAGCGCCAGCTAATGCAATACAAGTAGCAGTTGCGTACGGATTTGTAGCACCAACCAATGCAATACAAGTAGCGGTTGCGTACGAATTTGTAGCGCCAACCAATCGGGTCCGATTAACTCCAGAATCGTGTGGATCAGACAACAATTCCTTCGATCTTCCTTGTAACTCCCCGTTCAAGATGGTCCAAGACCTGTCACCTTATCGCTCCATAGGCAAAGACAAAATCCACATTGGAGCTTGCAAGGCTCGGATTCGTCATAATCATGATTATACCTCAAGTACTACGACCCGCTTCCCTTGGACAAACTCCGTCCCTTAGTTGCGGGATTAGGACGATGGGGCCGGAAGAGTGGAATAGCAACCGAGCTGCCCGGTTCCATCCCCGACGTATCCATTCGATTTGTGAGCTCGACACACCAAGTTGACTCAGACAGGAAAGTAAATACAAGTTCAGGTAGTCAATCAGGCAGTCGAGTATTATTGATTCAGGGAAGCAGTTCAGGAAATTTTTTGAAAATCGCGAGTGGTAATTATGGCGTTGGTGGAGTTATTTGGATGAAGATGATTATCGAAAGGATAAGCAATCTTCGATATCTTGAAAGATTAGGTGGAACATAAGTCCCGTTATAGATTTGAAATCGCAAGACGAGGAAGTCGCCCCGCGATCGGGTATTAGTCGGTCAAGGCGTTCCGGCAAGTCAAGGGTTTTAAGAAAATAAAATCTTTTAATTAATTATTAAAAGTCAGAGGGTCCAGGGCTGTTTCTTTAAAAGAAAAATAATTTGAGTTAGGTCCTTGTTAAAAAGAAAATTTACAATAAGTAAATATCCCGACCATGAAAAACTATGAGGTCAATTCCTAAATTCTCTAAATTGTTATGAGATTCAGGTTTTTAAAGTTTTGAGGTCGAGTTTTTTTCATATTCTCACATTGGCCTCAAATTTGTTAAAATTATCATTTCAGACCCTAAGTTTAAAATAACTGGAACTCACAAACCGGAAGGGCTTTTAATGTGATTTCAGTTGGAAAATGTCACTAAGGTCAGTGGAATATTGGGACAAAAGCAGTTTTTAAAAGAAATAAGTATAGGTCCCTTAACCTTTGAAAATTTCATTTTTGTTCCATTTTGAAATAATTGCCTTTAAGGCTTTTAGGGGTCCAATTGTTATGAAATTTGAACCTTGGGTCCAAAATATAATTATGTTAAAGTTAAATTAGTATTTCCAGATGCATGGACTACATAAGTCCTGGAAATTTCATTTTGGTCCTCAATATTAATCTTTTACGATTTGGTGACTGGTCCCTCAATTTTTATAAAATTACTTTCCAAGCTCTAAACACTTGGATTTTTGGAATACACTTAAAATATGTTATTTTCAGTCCGTTAAGAGTCAAAATTTCAAATTTTAAAATTAGGGCTTGGCACAGTTTCGAAAATTGCAAAATAGCCCTTAAACTTCTAAAATTTATAATCTAGTCCTTGGGCTTTTAAGGGTTGATTTTATTTATCCAAAACTCTTAAAACTTTATTAAAATGTCAAAACATAATTTTTGAACCTGAGTTCAGTCCCAAAAATCTAAAATTACAGAGGGGTTCCTTAAGTTTTATTTTCTTGCAATTAAGTCTACCAACTTTCTATTTTCGCATTTTAAGTCCAAAATTTGAAATTTAATCAATGATGCTCGACTTTTCCAGTTTATAAATCATACAAAACATAGATTTCAAGATTGATACACATACATGACCATCTCATACAAGGATTCATCAAATATAACAATAAAGTGTACATGTATGCCCTAATTTTCGATAAATCGCATTTTTGAGCAACACTTGAGAAATTTTCCACTTGGTACATGACAATAGCATGCAATACATAATATATATATCTCAAGTGCTCAATAACAAAATACTACATGCATTTTAATTAAAACACCTAGAAGTTGAAAGAATGTTTCCACCCACCTAGAAGTTAAAACACCTAGAAGTGAAAAAATAGAATAAATCACTCTTGATGAAGAAGTGACTTAGGTCAACCCCTAGGTCAAGGAATATCAAAAAAATATAGGAGTTAGAAAAATGAGGTTAAAAATTTAAGGAGAAGAAGAAGATGGTGAGAAATTGGAAGTACTACACTTACCTTGTGTAGTGAGTAAAGTGTGACTAGTGATGGCCTCAAAATGTAAGATTTTGGTCACCCTTAATAACAACTTTCAAGGTCATCTCCTAAAACTCCAAAAATGAAAATGGAGTGTCAAAATTTGGAAAATAGAAAGAGAAGGAGAAAATGTACTAAAAATCCCATTTCATACCTTATAGTCCAACTTCTTCACAATTTCTTCTTCAAGATGTAGGTTTGAATTAATGGTGTAGTAATACACAAGATGAATACATAAGGTGTATGTGTACAAGAGTTGGGAGATATTTCTACCCTAAATATGATGACAATAGATGAATAATATCAATCTCCAAAATAATTAGTGATTTTCTTGACCACTTATAAGTCTCATGATCACTTATTCTAAATCGAATTATTAATTCTATAAGGTATAAATCTCTAAAATAAATAGTCTCTTAAAATTCTAAGGTGACTAATAGATACACAAATAATAATAATGATGATCGATCAAGTGATCATTAATGCGAAATAGAATTAATAAATAATTATGATCACAAATAATAAATAAAAGAAATTAAATGCAAATTATATTTATCATTAATATTTACCCGTCAAAGCGACACGATAAAATAGTCAAATTAGTACAAGGATGATACGTGAAACAAGTACATGTAAGATTAAAAATCGAGGGCTTCACAGTAAATACCTACAGAAAATTTGTCGGTAAATTAATAAACTGTCGGTAACTTGTTGGTATAATTTGGGAAAAAATAATATTTTTTATTCTATAGATATTCTCAGAGGTAATGTAAAATTTAGTGACAAAATTATTTCGTCATTTAACGGAATTTTCTGCGCAGTGTTTGGTTAATCAAACTTGGTACACTCAAATCGGGCCCAATTGTGGCCTTACAATCTTAGCAAATAGTAGGTTTCATTAAAAAATAATGGGTCGAGGAAGAGAGCTTCCATATCCGTAAGAATGCAATAATTGAGCTTTGGGCCCTGACCTAGTTCAGAATTGGGATAAGGACACTATTGCCCCATATTGTGGAAAGGAATACAACTTTTTACGCTGCCGCCCTTTCTTTGGACAAATTTACGGTCCCACACCAAATTATTCGGACTTTTTTATGTTGTTGTTTCAAGATTGTTTCGAATATGTTTCAAACATGTTTCATCTAATAAAATTTCAGTGAAAAAATAAATTTTGTCCCCGTTAAATAATCAATTTTATACCCGAAATCCTATAAAAAAATCAAGAAATATACACATAAAACAACACATATTAAAACCAAACAAATTAAAAATAATATAGAAACAACATCAATAAAAAAAAACACAATTCAATTTTGGATCCAATGCATGAAAACATAAAAATATGGAAACAAACAAGAACAATATAGAAACAAACCAGATACAATATAGAAAACACCATATAAATAAAAATAGCTTAAAAATAGGTAAAAACTATAATGAAACATCGAAAACTACGTGAAAACAACAAAGAAACATCAGAATAACATTAAAAATAGTATGAAAACAACCTAGAAACAACGTAAACAATATTGCAAACAACATGAATAAAAAGAGCTTAAAATTGGTACAAACTGTATTTACACGTTTAGCGACAACAATTATTGTCACAATTACCTTGCTTCCAATTGGGCCAGCACGCGAGGCCCAAATTATTTGGGACGGCAGTGGTCGCGAAAAAGCTATCCTTTGTGACAACATTGAAAAACTACATGGAAACAACAAAAAAATTATTAGAACAACATTAAAAATATTATAGAACAACACATAAACAATAGAAACAATGTATAAAATAATACATGAACAAAATTGCTCACCCGTTGTAAGGGTATTGACCAGGGTACGAACCCTGTATCTTTCAATTTCTTTGAAATTTATCTCCTCCCTTTCAACCACTGTTCCCAACTTATTAAATAAACAATACATGAACAAAAAACAACGTAAAAAATAGGTAAGTTATTTTAAACTATCAAAACAACAAAGAAACAACATAGAAGCAACCAAGAAACAAATTTTAAACAACATTGAACAACATATATGATATATAAAGCAATACATGAACAAAAAAATTAAAAACAAAACGTAAAAATAACCAAAAAATATGCAGGAGCGTAAAAAGGAAAAAAAAAGGAGTACAAAAGTGATAGGAGCGTAAACAGTGTCTTTTTTCAAAGGTTGAGGTATTTCCGGTAATTTCTCTTTAGAATGCTCTTGAGCCCACCAGAATACTCGAATATATGGGTTGAGCAAATGGGCCTTGTAGATGTTATACCTGGAGCACTGCACTTGGTGTAGCATTTACCATTCACATGTCCTACTTTTTAGGAAGTGGGACACTTGTAATGTATCCACGCACTATATATAACATGTTAATGGTAGATATACACCTAGTGTAGTACTCATGGTATAACATCTACAAAACTAATCAAATGTTATAACAAATGACTGCGACATTAATACTCTTGACCAATTCCTTGGTCGGGTTTAAAATGTGAGGAGCACGTGGATCAGCTTGAGCCTTGACCCCTGAGCGGACTTCATGTATAATAAACGAGAAAATTTTATTAAAACCCCCAAACTCTGCCATGGTTTCTATATTACTCTCCTAACTAATTTTTCCTACTTAACACCCTAAACTACATGATAATTTTTACGGTCCCATTTGCTTCTTCTCGCCAACGGATTTGATAGAAATATAGAAGCCACATGTGGGGGAAATTCTCCAAGTTTTTTATTCTCATTCCAAAATAAGACACAATCGTATTTACAGGCATGAATATATTCATATCCCAATCCCAAATCTCACAGAAATATTTTAGCTTCGTAGTAAGAATTCGGAAGTGTCACTCAATCAGGAAAAGATAATTTCATCAACCTCAAAATAATATATATAGTTTTATTACTCAACCTATTATATAATTGTAGCTCCCAAGGGGTGCAGAGGAAAGCCTAGAAGGGGGAGAGGGGGTTGAATATTTTAATAAAGTCAGAGATTACAAGAAACCATCTAAGTCTTTTGAAAGACAACTATGTTAAGCTTCGACAGAAGAGTTAACTACTCAACAGACTCATAGAGAGCTATTGATAGAGTAACTCAGCTGATTGAAGTTAACTTTTACAAAATTAGTTTTCTTGATTTACAGCGGAAGTTTTACACCCTTTTTAAACTTGGTTTATCAGCACTTATACTATTAGATTGGTTATTATCAAGTGGGATAGCAAATAAAGAAAGTAAATAAAATGCAGAAATCAAAGTGCATAATTTAAAGAACACAAAAATTATAATGGTTCGAGGATGTAGTAATTCCTCTACTCTACTCTTCTACTACTCTAGGAGAAATTCACTAATGCAACAGTAACTTTGTTAGAAAAGTACAGTCCAAGATTTCTTTGATCACACATCCAACCAATCTTCTAGGACTCTACTCTTCTCAAGACAGCTGCCTCACTACTTCAGCTCTTCAAGTCTTTAGGGATTGATCACGCAATCCTCCTTCAGATTTGAATCCGATTTGACCATGAACCTCACTATACTTCTTTCACTTTTTTGAAATATAGACCCCGTTTGCTTTCACAAAGATTTTCTCTTCAACATTGATGAACATCTTCTATCTTTCCACGTGAGAGTATTGGATGAAGTGTCTTCGATTTAGGCTTGAGGATGTATGAATTTCCGCTTAAAAGAGAATATTTGCAGTTCTTGTTTGAATGGTTTTGGCCTCTTTGTCTTTCTTCGTATGAATGTTCTCTACTTCCCTCTGAAAATTCCTCAGCCTTTTATAGTAGGAGTTCAAATTTTATCCGTTGAAGAGATATACAAAATTCAAACTCTTACTTAATATTCGTTGGCTTGTCTTGTTTCTCTAGCTTTGATGTTGACCCAACCTTTGTTAAATTGACACTTGCAGGCTTCTGAAAACATCAGAGTTCTGTAGGCTTCATATTGGCTTAAGCTTCTTGCACTCTTTTAGCAGGAACACTTAAAGGTTGTAGGTTTGTCTCCTTTACCAAAATAGGTAAGTCCGTCGACTTCAACTCAATGGACTCTTTCAGTTGTCTCTGAGTCCTTTAGTTGCTTTACCCCTTGACTTGAGTCATCTCCATCATTCTTTGGTTGACACTGTTGTAAGTCGTCTGAAAGACTTAGCTGATATACTTAATTGAAGGTTTTCTGATTCACTCTGCCGTGACTCAACTGATTCTTCTCTATATTCTTCAGCAAGTCTTCTGCATATTCTACTTAGATACTATTTGGCTCAACTAATTTATATATCTATTAAATAGCAGAATTTACATACATAAATGGGGTATGCCAACTTCCTAATACTAAGTTTTCTAAGCATCATCAAAATCTATACAATAAATTTCCTAATAATTTCTCCCTTTTTGATGATGCCTAAACTTATTAAAACATCTTTGCTGAAAAATAGAGAATTGAAAATGAATATAGCAATTTTATTCAAGTATATTCAGGCACTTACATTGTTGTCTTCTTTTATCTTCTTCAAACTTTTTTCTTTTCTCTAATTCTTCTAGCTCAAACATTCTCACCATTTCATTGGCTCTTTGCTCATCTTCTCTATGTTGGGCTTCACGAAGACTAAGCCAATATGGCGCATCTCGATGTAAAACATTGTAGGATGCAACTGTGCTTCCTCTTCCTCGATATGAACTTCTCTCTCTTTCAGCGCTCCTCCCCCTACTTGGTTCCCACCTCTGGGTACTTAGCTCTTGGGTGTCTGCTGACTCTTGGAACTCTGATGACTCTTGGGTTTCTTACCTTGAGTTGGTTGCTTCCTAGTTGTAGGTCCCAAGGGGTGTGAGTGTAAGGTTTAGAAGGGGGGGTTGAATAAACCTTACCAAATTTTTCGATTTAGTCCTTTTAAAAGTTCAGAGTTGATACTACGGATGTGTCCTTGGTGGACAACCAATTTAGTTAATCAAGTAGAGTTAGTCACTCAACGGACTGTGTTTTGTTGATAGAATAACTCGGCTATTAAGACCGTGAGTTAGCTCATTGTGGTTTGATTTTTGGAAGACTTAACACCCTTAATATGGTTTAGTAGAGATTTAAAGCTTGATTTAGTACTTAGAGATTATCTAATGGATAGCAAATATGTCGTGAATTAAGCAAATATGATGCAGGAATTAAAGTCTTTGAAATGTAAAAGACACGATAAGTTTTTATAGAGGTTCGAAGATGGGGTAATTCTTCTACTCCTCTCTTCTCCAACTCCTGGAGGAATCCACTAGGTATTGATCAAGTATACAAAGTGGTAGCAGTCCGGATACAAGTCTTGATCACACGGTGACTTGATCCTTTGGGACTCGATCCGAGACGCCTTGATCACTCGGTGGCTTCTCAAATGCGACTCGGCTTCTTCACAGGCGGTGCGCTTGCTACTACAGCCCACTTGCTCAAGCTCTTTGGATTTGATCACTAAGCCCTCCAAAAGCTCAAGACTTGGTTCAACCTTGAACCTTCCTACAATCCTTCATGGAATGTAGACCCCTTGATTCTTCAGTAATTTCCTCTTCAACTGATTGAAGTTATCTTTCCTTCACAGGTGAGTGTTGGATTGATGTTCTTCGTAGTGTAGGCTTGAGGATTAAGCGTTTAATAACTTGAGAATATTTCAGGTTACAAAATGTTTCTTTCTTGCTTGTATGGTCAAGGTAACCTATGTAATCTCCGTAACCTTTTCTCAGAGTTATTCCTCAGCCTTTTATAGTGATCTTTCAAAAATCTACCCGTTGAAGAGATAGGTTTATTTTTGAAAGTCACTTGTGGTTGTTGGCGTGTCTTGTTGCAGTCCTTGGAATTGCCATTTCCTCGTATGAATTGTTCTCCAGCTTTTCAGAGTTCTGACACGGTGTAGTGCTTCCCATTGGTTTATTTCTTTTGCACGCTTCGGGGTGAGCACTTCGAGAAAGGTAGCATGGGGATATTACTTTGTTTAAGTAATTCTCTTGATTTACGTGCAACGGATCTTTTTGATTATCTCGACTTTTGCATTTCCTTGCTTTCCCAGGTGACTTAGAGTTAGCTTCCAATCATTGGATGACTCTTCTCATTACTTCAACTTGAGACTTGGCTTTTCTTGAGTTGACTTGGACGATACTCCACTCATTGCATCTCATTTGCTCCTTGATAGAGTTCCGTCTTCTCTTCTTTGCCATACTCAAATTGTCTCGCAATGAGTCTTCCTTCTAGTCTCCAGTTGTCTTCTTGCATGTTTGGGCATAGCTGACTTAACTCAGCTTGACCAGCCCTATTTATTACAATGTAGTTTACAACAAAAATTGGGGTGCCAACTTCCTATTCTAAATTTTACATGGCATTCATCAAAATCTAAACAATAAATTTCCCAACAATTTCCCCCTTTTTGATGATGCCAAAACTTAAAACATTCAAAATGTAAATAGCAAAGATACATACAGATAGTGCATTCACATAGAATGTATGCGTAGAATCAATTCTTTTATTAATCATAACATTCTTGTTCTTTTACACAACTGTTTACAAGGTGTATCAGAGCAAACATTTGTCTACACAAAAAAATAAAGAATTTCTGACTTTATTTCGGAAGACTTACATAGTATGTATTTACATAGTAAAATACATGAGGGGTGGGCAAAGCAACACTTCATCTCCGCCCCTCCTTCTTTCATCTTCCTCGATTCTGTCATCTTTCGGTCTTCTTCTCTTTTTCTCATCTCCGGCCCGCTTCTTCTTCTTCTTTTCATATGCTTTAAAGGCAGCTTCATCTCTTCGTAATCTCTCTTGTCTTTCCTCCCATAGCTGAGTTTGTCTCTTATTTTCTTCTTCTATTCTTTTCGCATACTCAAAGATTGCTTTTAGCCACTTGCAAATTGGCTACTTGGTCAAGACCAGAGTAGATCCCTCATTTCTTGCCGGATCTACGTACTCAATGTTACAGGCGAGGCCCAGTCTGGAAACCTCTTCCTCCACACACGCTTCTTCCTCTTCCTCCTCGGGCGTGTATTGTCTTGGGTCTTCTTCTTTCGGTGAGTGACCGGTGGAGTGACCCAGTGAGGATCAGGTAGTCTCTTGCTGTCGCTTCTTCACATAACGTGAGACCCTTTTCCCAAGATAAGTCCCAAGCTTGAGCCATAGACATATTTGCAAAGTATCCTTGGATGCGGCGTTTTAAATTCATCAACGATCGTGGCTCGGTCCCGACATCCGAGATGGCATAAGTGTCTCTGTCTTCATCTCTTTGGAATGCCTCCATGTTGTTTCAAGATGTTCATAACCGGGCATCCATTCTTCCTTCCACTTCCTCCATCCCTCGCTTCAATTGTCTTTCTCTTTTCAACCATAGATATAGCAGAGTGTTGGAGTGGCGGAGTCATAGGGAGTTTCTTTGATAATATCGGTGTGACAAGACCTTGTTGGGGGTTCGTAATCATCAAGGTCACATCTTTCGATCCTTCCCCCTCAATGGACTTTCCTTTCTTTTGTTTTGACACTTCCTCATTTGTCTTTCCCTTCCTTTGCTTCCTCCTTTTCGGCCAAACTTGAGGATCTCTTTAGCGCTTTAAAGTATTCCTCTTCCTCCTTTTTGGCATCATCAAAGGAGAGAGGAACACTGAAACATATCTTGGCAAGCGGGAAGTCGAGCCTGGCGATAGTCGAGTTCTGTCTCGAGTGGCTGCGGAGTATGCGTCCACGAAATTCGGAGCGAGTAGCGTTGGACTCTGCTGAAATTAGCTTCATTTCAGCCATGAGAAGGCTGAATTTTCTATCCATATTTTCTTCCAGGACAGGAGATCACTCTTATTTTGCTCACGCAGACTTTATCTCGGCGGTGTAAGCTTCATGCATGTGCTCAATGTGTTCTCTCAATTTTGTCTTTGCATCGGCATTCTCATTTCGCCATACCAACGACTTGTTGAACAATGTCTGAAGTATCTAACTTGTTCCACACGCATTGTTTTTCTTTGTTGCCACCATTCCCTTATCCCGACGTTATGCCTCTCAAGTCGCGATAAGGTTAGCATCTCTGTTGTCGATCGCATGTCCATAGAAGCCTGGTGCCTCTCCATCCGTTCAATTTCAGCAAATAATGCTTTGAACACCTCCCGAACTTCAGTTGTTTCTTCCGTTGCGGTTGATGGACACGCGGCGTCAAAGTCATAGTCACCGAATTTGGGCGATGGTACTGACGGAATGACAGGGAGCTGGTCGTGGAAGCGTGCGAGTTCGTTCTCGACTCTTGGGAGGTCGGGTACCTCCAGAGAAAGGAAATGATTCTACAAAGTAATCATCACGGCAACTGGGATTTGTTCAATGATGAGAGGTGCGTGTGAAGTTCCTTTTTGAGTCGAACTGCTGCGGCTTGGGAGCCTGCGCGATGGACTCTGTTTCACCGGGTCTGTTGTGAAGTGGACCCGACTTGCCGAGCCTCATTGTGTCTCAGCAACCGTTGGTCTCTTTGGTTTCTCCAATTGAGTGGGTGGTCCTCGGCCTTATCGAAGCGTCATCGGACGATGATGAGATTTCCATTGGTGGCTCATCATCAAAATTGAAAGTTTGAGTAGTCTTGAGATCGACTTGCTCATCCGGGAACATTCTCGGTGAGTCTTTTGGATGCATCACGGGGATGACTCACTTCTTCTTCGCCTTCCGATCCCGGAAAGGTTACATCAGATTATCCTGGGAATCATGAAGCGCTTATCTCCTTTTCGAGATGGATCAATGATAGCGGGAGGATGTTCTCTACTTGACTTATTTACCCAGGAAGTCTCAACCTCCCGTGGGCCTTCATTACCTCTCCCGCAGTCTCAAGCGCGGCGAGGCCTGGACCTCCCTTTCGACAAAGGTGTCGGTGTCTTAGGGTTTCGTGGTGGCATCCATTGGAGTCTCAACCCCATGGATTGAACTTTCATCGCCCCAGTGTTAACTCCGGGTACATTCCTTCACGTGCCTCGATTTGCATCGGCGGCGTCATTAGCCTTCATTGCTTTGCATTTGCAACTCTTACGTAGCAGCGCAGCGTCCCGATCCTCATCACTTTCTCGATAGAATGTCGAAGTGAGGATGTGTATGTTCTGTGGTGCCGGTGAGAGGCGATCTTGGCCTTCTCTCTTGCCTCGGCTTCCTCCCGCTAGTCTCTCATTCTCCTTATCCTTGAAGATTTGCGGGATATCTCATGCGATTTTCTTCATCGATCTTGAGATCACGAGAGGTTAGTCAAGGAAGTTCAGCAGATTCCTCTTCTTCTTTGATAAACTCGGGCCGTTGGGGCTGTTCCTTGAACGACTCAATTTCCACTTCCTCCACTCACGTGACGATTTTGGATGTCCGGGTAAGGTGGGGATAGGATCATCACATCACTATCATCTCTATAACTTCTTTGTGTCTCGGTGTGCGAACTACTTTGTGTCTTGATTTGCCTCATTGATCGCCTTCAAAGCAGACTTTAATGTTTCATCTATAATATCGGAGACTCTACTTCTCCGGTGAGTCTCGATATCTGCTCCGGTGAGTGGTGACTCGGCCCGGTTTCTCAAGCTCGGAGTGCTTGATGATTCTTCTTCGTCTCTAGTTTGTACGAGAGGGATTTACGGTTGAGAGAGAGTTTCTTCCGAGTCTTGGCGGTGGGGGCGTCTTTGGTGTTTTCTTCTGCGGAGGGTGGTCGTCTTGGCTTGTCGGATCTCCTCTTTTTGACGATCGGAGAAGGTAGTTGAGAGTCCTTCTTGACCGGCGCTGCTTTGGGCGGGAGACACGGCTGCGGCGGTGACTCGGTTTGCGGGGAGCGAGTTTGACTTTCTTTCTTTGCGGGAGCGTGATCTTCTTTACTTGGTTGCGGCGACTTTCTTCTTTGGTGGAGAGGAAATAGATGTATCTTCGTGGTCGGTGATTCCCCCTCACTCGTGTCGGCTCTCTTGGCGTAGGCTCTCTTCGTGCGCCGAGAGAGGTTTGATCTCGAACCTCCTCTTGTTTACATGGAACGCCTTTCCATGTCTAAGAGGACTCTTTCACCTCCATCACCGGCCAATCACGGGCCATATCCTAGGGATCCTCCAAATGTACCATCTTCCTTGAAGGATTTGTTCCCTACATTCTCGCGGCATAGTCTGCTTTGTAGACAAACTCGGTTGATTTATTTTCCTTTCTTCAATGATCGCGGCCATTACGATCAATTTTGCTTTGTGATTGGTCAAAGCGCCAAATTTGATGTCTATGCATTTGGCAACTATGTCCAACGACTTGTGATAATCCTCCATCGCGACCTCTTGTTCGTTGTGTAAACTATTTTATCAAAGATAGTCGGGCTTGGCTATTTCCTTCCAAGTAGCGGCCCAGGTTTACATCAACCGTTGATTTCGATGCTCCTTCCGTCGGTAGTGGCGGTGTTGCCAAATCTTGGCGAGAGATGGTGAGCTTCTTTCCATGAAGCAGATGACTTTATCCATTCATCGTGAATCTCGGCGTTCACGTAGAAGCATGCGACCTCCTCCACATAGGTCATCGGATATTCCAACGTCGAAACGGTTTCAGCCGAGGGCGTTTCCAATTTCTCAGCAATTTTCTTCACTAGGGTGTCGTCGCCGAACCCCTGTTTCACCATCCGTCGAAATCCACACAGAGACCGGTGTGGATTTGCTTTCCTAACTTGACAAAATCATAGGTTGATGCCATTTTTCAGGATTTCACCGAAGAAAACTTAGAGGTTGATTTGAAGATAGATAGGGTTTTGAGAGAGTTTTGCCTTTGCTTCGAGAGAGATGAACGGTTTTGGTAATCGAGAGAGAGAAGAAAAGAAAGTTTAAGTATGGTTTATGAAAGGGCGTGCGGGTGATTTTGAAATGTGATCGAAATCAACGGCTTAGATTTTGCGCCCGATTTAGCATTTAATGTCTCGTATTTAATGCGGCAAAGCATTTATATCCAATCATAAGCTTGGTGTGCGGCTTTTGCTGTACACGTCATAATTATCTTTGACGTAATTCTTAAAAACATTCCGCTTAGTAAAAGCATTTGCGTTTTTGTCACTTTGCTCATAAATGACTCGAACTTTTACCCTCGGTGGTTTAACTCTTCTTCTTCACGAGTTCTCTTTGTGACTCAAATTGTCGGTGACTATAACTATTGTCTTTCGATCTGGTGATTTACTTTTTGATTTGTGAGTTTGACTCTTTTTTCCTTTTTGTGTTCCATTTCTTTTCTTTGATTCTTTTGAGTGTCACTCAGCTCAATTAACCTTAACTCATGCTTGAGTTCTTCAAATCTTGACTCACATAAAGGTTTTGGGAAGATGTCACCAATTGTTTATCGGTTGAGATATATTCCAAGATGATGTCCTTCTTTTCAACATGATCTCTTATGAAGTGATATCTCGACATCGATATGCTTTGTTCTTGAGTGCAACACAGGATTTTGAGTGATTGCAATTGCACTTGTGTTATCACACATGATTGGAATTTCCTTTTCTTCAACTTCATAGTCTCTCATTTCTTTGTCTCATCCATAGGACTTGGGCTTGTTTGCCTATGCCTATGTATTCTCCTTCTTTTTGTAGAGGTGGCTATTGAATTTTGCTTCTTGCTAAACCAGGAAATCATTTTGTTTCTAGCATTTGACATGTGCCGAGGTGCTTTTCTGTCAACTCGCATCCGGCATAGTCAGTCGAATAGCCAATTAGTTTGAATCCACCTTCCTTTGGATACCATAAGCCAACTTCTTGGCTTCCTTTCAAATATCTCAAGATTCTCTTATTTCTTTGTCATATGGCTCTCTTTTGGAGCAGATTGAAATCTTGCACATACACCTACAACAAAGGTGATGTACGGCCCGCTTCTTTGTGAGATAGAGCAATGATCCAATAAGTGCTCGTATCTTGTTTGATCTGAGCTTGCCATCTGCATCCATGTGCATTTTGGTGATGTATTCATTGGTATTTTCAGAAGACTTCTCCTCCATACCAAATTTATTCATTAAATCTCTGGTGTATTTTGTTTGACTTATGAAGGTTCCATCCTTGATTGTTTCACTTGGAGTCAAGGAAGAATGTCGACTCTCCCATCATGCTCATTTCAAATTTACTTTGCATGAGGTTTGAAAATTTTTCACATGACTCTTTGTTTGTGGATCCAAAAATGATGTCATCCACGTATATTTGAACAAGCGTTATACTCTTTTTGTCTTGAATTTACGAAAAGTGTTCTATCTACTTTTCCTTTTGTGAATCCATTCTCGGTTAGGAATTGTGACAAGGTATCATACCATGCTGGGTCTTTGTTTCAATCCATGAGCTTTCTTGAGTTTGTATACCTTATCTCCAAGAGTCTTCGCTCAAATCCTGGAGGTTGTTCAACATACACTTCTTCTTCCAATAAACCATTTAGGAATGCACTTTTTACATCCATCGATATACAATAAAATTCTTGTGAGTGCATAGGCAAGAAACATCCTTATTGCTTCCAATCTTGCTACGGGAGCAAATGTTTCATCAAAATCTATTCATTCTTCTTGGCAATATCCTTTGGCTACTAGTCTTGCTTTGTTTCTTACCACAGAACCTTCCTCGTTCATCTTGTTTCGAACACCCATTTAGTACCAATAACGTTTTGATGGGTGGGTCTTTGAACTAATTCCCATACTTTATTTCTTTCAAAGCGATTGACTCTTCTTGCATAGCTTGAATCCAATGTGTGTCATCAATGCTTGTGACACATCTTTGGGCTCTATTTGCGAGATAAAGCATGTGAACATAGCTTCTTGTTGAGTTCGGATCTTGTTTTGACATCTTCTCTTATATCTCCAATGACAAGTTCGTGGATGGTCTTTCGGCCATCTTACATCCGGTTGAAGTAAGTTAGGCGGGTTGATCGTCTAGCGGTGTGTTGCTTTGATCGGCTCTCTCGTAATCACTTATTTTGCAAATTTTCATTTGTTTTTGAGATTCGACTATCTCATCTTTTACGAGTTTACAATTCGTTTCAACTTCAAAGATAGGGATTTTTCGTATGCTTGGATGATTGACTTATCGGTGACTCTTCAATATCTTCTCCATTTACATTTGGCTCATCGAATACCACATGAATGGATTCTCCGCAACCATAGTCCTTTTGTTGAGTACTCTGAGGCTTTGCTTTACTAAGTATCTAAGAAGATACCTTCGTCGACTTTAGCATCAAAAGCCTTTAGATTATCTTTGCCATTGTTATGGATGAAGCATTTACATCCAAATATTCTAAAATATGCAACATTTGGTTTTCTTCAGTCCAAATCTCATAGGAGTCTTTGTCATTTTGTCTGTTTATCATACATCTGTTTTGAGTGTAGCAAATTTGTGTTGATTGCTTGACCCAAAATCTTTTTGGTAACCCGCTTGACTAACATGGTCCTTGCTTTTGCTTCTTTGAGAGTTCTATTCCTTCTTTTACGCAACTCCGTCATTTGTGGAGTCCTTGCTGCGGATAATTCATGACCAATGCCATTTTCAACAACAATCTTTGAGTTATTATCCCATTGACAAACTCGGTTCCTCTGTCGATCTTATTTTGATAATGGTTTGGCTCTTTTCATTTTGAATTTTCTTCATTAATCGTGGGCGGTTTCTGTAGAGTTTCTTTCTTTTTACACATGAATATAGTCCATGTATATCTTGAGTAGTCATCTAGTACCACCAAGGTATATTTCTTTCCACTTATGCTAGCTTGTTCCCTTTGGGCCAAATAGATCCGTATGTAGCGGATGTAATATTCTTGTTGAAGATGGACATGTCTTTTCTTTGAATGAAGATTTGATTTGTTTTCCCTTCGACATGCATCACATATACTCTCCTTCTTGTATCTTTGCGTATGCGGAAGTCCTTCCACAAGATTACTTCTTGCAAGCTTGTTAATCGTTTTGAAATTCGGGTGACTCGACTTTTTTGTGCCACCCAACTTGATTAATTTGTGCTCTTTGCTAATAGACATGTCTTTGGGTGTAGCGGTTGACCAATCTACTACATACATGTTCTTTTATCGCATCCTTGCAACACAACTTCATTCGATTGATATCCTTGATTTGGCATATACCCATGTTAAATCAACATTATAGCCCTTGTCACGAGTTGATGATGCTTAACAAGTTGAAGTTGAGTCCTTCAACATATGCAACATTTGTGATTTCTAATCCGTTCCTCTTGATGGATCGATGCCTCTTATTTCACCTGGAGCTTCATTTCCTCCAAATATGACTTTTGCTCCTTTAACTTCCTTGAATTTTGACATATTTTTCTTGTTTCTGTCATATGTCCGAAGCGACCACTATCCATGTACCAGGTTCCTTGGCACTTTTTGTTCCTTGAAACTGCAATCAAGGAAATTAAGTTTTAGGTACCATATTTGCAGGTCACGAGGGGTTAGGATTGTAAGATGATCCAACCAACTTATAGCCAAATGATTTGACTCTAAGGGGTTGCCATCTATCGATGCCATAATCATAATTAATCTTGGCAAATTGCTTGGGGATTTTAGGTTCATACAAGCTGTCTCTTTTGTGTATATACCGTGTATATGTTTTAGCAATCGCCTTCTTTGGGTAATTGTGGTGTCTTTGAGTGTAGTGCCTAGGTGCATATGTGTCTTTGATGAAAGCTCTTATACTTTTGGAATGGCCTTTCTTTGAGTTCTAGGCCTTTGCCATTTGGGCTTATATTCCATAAGTCTATGTTGATAGTTCACATCATTCCAATCACTTGGCTTGGATATTTTCTACCATTCCCATCATATGTATTTCTTTTATAGATTTTAGGGTTTTGGTAGCTCTGTTTCTTCTTCTGAGTATTTTGTGTTTGGAGTTTCTTTGAGGAACTCATTGAATCTCTTCTCATTTGTCCCTTTCAGCGCACTCAAGCTGGTTGTTTTCCTTTTCCTTTATAACCAAGGCCGGTTTGCTTGTAATTGTGCTTTGGAGTGAATGTGTGTGCACCCTTTGGAGTTTTGGATTTTTAGACTCTTCATTGCTTGAAGATCCTTTTCCAAAATTACTTTTGGAGTTTGACATAGCACAGAGGAATTAAATCCTAAGCCTTTCTTGTCTCCACATTCTCTTTGACTCATAATAAGATCATCCAATGATTTAGATGCCTTAGTGAATGAGGCAATCACATTTTGAGGTCATTCTCCCTCTTTTCTATGGCAACTATTTCTGCTATTAGCTTAGCATTTTCGACCTTTAAACTTTCATTCTCATCGGCTATTTGACTTAGAGTACTCGGCTCCTTAGTCAATTTTATGAGTTTTGGCTCTTGAGTAGGCTGTTTTCCTCATTTAATAGTGTGTGTGAGGATTTAATGTGTTCAAAATCTTTCATCATTTTGCCTAATGAATCATAAAGATCGAGTGGGTGATGAAGTGTGTGTGTCACGATCACTATCACTAGAATCTGTGTTTGATGAGTTGGAGTGTACCTCATCTTCTTGGTCGGGGTTGATCTTGTTCCTTGGCCATCAAACAGATCATGGCTTCTTCTTGAGTCACTTGAGTAGTCACTTCACTACTCTACGACTCGGCCTATGTCTTTTGACTCGGCATTTTCTGCGACCAACATTGCCTTTTTCTTTTCTTGTCTTCTTTCTCACGAAGACCTTTCTTTCTTCTTCATTCTGTATTTGTTGACTACGAGGATATGGGCGATCAATGGCATAGTAACCTGGTTGCCCTACGGTTCGGCATAGATATTCAACCTTTTGATCGACTCTTTCCATTCTTGGATTGTCGACCCTTTGATATTGACTTTTTGATGATTTGTTCTCTTGGTTGGCCTATCTTCCCTTGACTTGGAGGGAGTTGAGTGTCTTATGGAGGATTCGCCCTTGCCTCTCTTGTAGTTCTTATTGAAGAACTTGTTGAACCTTTTAACCATCGGGCTATTTCTTACGGATCAATGACTTCTTTGACCTCGGCTCTCTTTCCATCCTTAACAATTAAGCGAGTTGTTTTGGGTACAATTTGTCTCTTCCGATCTTTTCTTCTCGGCTCAAATTCGTAGGCTTTGAGATCCGAGAATAGTTCATGGTTGGAGGTCTTCGATAGGTCCATGGAATGTCTTAGTGCCATGACCTTCATTTCCCATTCGGTGGGAGACTTTTTAGGATCTTCATACACATTTCATCTGTGTATATTCCTTTCCAAGTGCGAGATAGCTCGTTGGTGATTTACGTGAACCGAGCATCCGGTTGATCCAGGTTTTCTCTGCGATCATTTTGAAATTCTCAAATTTTTGTACAACCTTTTGATAATTTATTTTCTTTGATTTGCTCGAGCCTTCACAAATCAATGTTAGTTTGTCCTGATTTCCTTAGCCGTTTTGCATGATTTGACTTTATTGAACATGGCTTTGTCGAGGTTTTGTAAAGGATGTCCTTGGTTACATCGTCCAGGTTGTATCTTTTTGTCATCATTTGTCCATTCGGTTCTTGGTTTTTCAACCATTGGGTCTAGGGCAACATCCTCTTCACCTTCAAGTGCGACTCTTCTTACAATTTGTGTTCACCTTTAAGATTTGCGGTGGCCCATCCTCTATCACTATCCACATCTCATCATGTAATTTGATAGATGAGCACGCATCATACGAATTTTCCAATCATCAAATTCTTCAATTGTGAACATGGGAATACGTGTCAAATTTGCTTCCATGATAATAAATTTTAATGATAAAAGGAGTTTTGAAAATTTAAGTACTAAAGCGGACTTTGAAAAGTTTGGAGATCTAGTTCGATTAACCGGTGCGGAAGGCTCAATGAACCAACCGCTCACGATACCACTTGTAGGTCCTGGGGGTGTGAGTGTAAGGTTTAGAAGGGGGGTTGAATAAACTTAACAAATTTTTCGATTTAGTCCTTTTAAAAGTTCGGAGTTGATACTACTGCAATTTGTGTCCTTGGTGGATGACCAATTTAGTTAATCGAGAGTTAGTCACTCAACAGACTTGATCGAAATTTGTTGATAGAATAACTCATTTGTTAAGACCGAGTTAGCTGTTGTGGTTTGATTTAATCGGAAGACTTAACACCCTTAATATGATTTAGTAGAGATTTAAAGCTTGATTTAGTACTTGAGATTATCTAATGGATAGCAAATATGTCGTGAGAATTAAGCAAATATGATGCGAGGAATTAAAGTCTTTGAAATGTAAAAGACACGATAAGTTTTATAGAGGTTCGAAGATGGGGTAATTCTTCTACTCCTCTCTTCTCCAACTCTGGAGGAATCCACTAGGTATTGATCGGTATACAAAGTGGTAACAGATCCGGATATAAGTCTTGATCACCGGTGACTTGATCCTTTGGGACTCGATGCGGAGACGCTTTGATCACTCGGTGGCTCTCGTACGACTCGGCTTCTTCACAGGGTAGGCGCTTGCTACTACTGACCCCACTTGCTCAAGCTCTTTGGATTTGATCACTAAGCCCTCCAAAAGCTCAAGACTTGGTTCAACCTTGAACCTTCCTACAATCCTTCGTGGAATGTAGACCCCTTGATTCTTGATAATTTCCTCTTCAAGCTGATTGAAGTTATCTTTCCTTCACGGGTGAGTGTTGGATTGATGTTCTTCGTAGTGTAGGCTTGAGGATTAAGCGTTTAATAACTTGAGAATATTTCAGGTTACAAAATGTTTCTTTCTTTCTTGTATGGTCAAGGTAACCTATGTAATCTCCGTAACCTTTTCTCGAGTTATTCCTCGGCCTTTTATAGTGATCTTTCAAAAATACGCCCGTTGAAGAGATAGGCTTATTTTTGAAAGTCACTTGTGGTTGTTGGCGTGTCTTGTTGCGATCCTTGGAATTGCCATTTCCTCGTATGAATTGTTCTCCGGCTTTTCGAGTTCGACACGGTGTAGTGCTTCCCATTGGTTTATTCCTTTTGCACGCTCGGGGTGAGCACTTGAGAAAGGTAGCATGGAGATATTACTTGTTTAAGTATTTCTCTTGATTTACGCAACGGATCTTTTTTGATTATCTCGACTTGACCGCATTTCCTTGCTTTCCCCAGGTGACTTAAGTCGACTTCCAATCATTGGATGACTCTTCCATTACTTCAACTTGAGACTTGGCTTTTCTTGAGTTGACTTGGTGATACTCCACTCTGTTGCATCTGTTTGCTCCTTGATAGAGTTCCGTCTTCTCTTCTTTGCCATACTCAATTTGTCTCGCGGCGGAGTCTTCCTTCTAGTCTCCGGTTTGTCTTCTTGCATGTTTGGGCATAGGCGACTTAACTCGGCTTGACCATTTCTATTTATTACAATGCGGTTTACAACAAAAATTGGGGTGCCAACTTCCTATTCTAAGTTTTACATGGCATTCATCAAAATCTAAACAATAAATTTCCCAACACTAGTCTGTTCTATATCTTTCAATCATTTCGCCCAGTACAAGTCCCAAGCATCAATAATCTCCACCACCGAAAAGTATCCTTCTGATAGTAGAGTATCAAACTCTTCATTTGTGCGCTTTTCCTGGGGAAGTGATCCTGATGGCGGTCCACCATATTGTTGTCTAAGCCGCTCAATTCTATCTTCTTGTCTTTTATCAAGGTTAGCGATCACCTCCTTTGATTTCTCTAAGGGAATTGGTTCCTTAAACTTCTGCAATGCCATTTCAGCTTTTTCATCAGCTAATAGAGAAGACATAATTTGTGATAGAATTCATGAACTGGTGCCTTTGTCTTTTTCAGATGTTGTAGGGGACACTCCTACTCCTTCCCCTTTTTGGCATCAACATGGGAAGATGGCTGAATATTTTATAATATGAAGTTTAGTTTCATCTCAGTTATTGAATCGACAGTTGTGTGACTAGATCCGAGTTCAATCAACTGTTTCTGCATTGAAGAGAACTACTCTCTGACTATTGCTTCCATATTTCAAATTTCTTCTCCATTTGTGTCTTAAGCAGCTCCACGTCACTAAGATGACTTGTTTCTATCCGATTCATATGATCTCTTTGGCATCTGTGAAATTCTAATTGATTAGCGCCCTAAACCATAATCCTACTTTATAATTGGCGAAAATATCCCACTTGCTCTCATCGAAGAGCCTTAGTATGAAAGGTCCACTCTTTAATTCTCAAGACTGTGCCACATATATTTGCTATAATCGTTGCATTGTGATTATTAATCCATCTGCACAAGTTCATGAAGCCTCATTCCAACTCTTCCATCTCTCCAAACATATAGTGAAAAGCCTTGCAAAATTATGCAGTTTGTTCACTAGTATCTTCTAGAGAAAATTCAAACTCATGCCCATATGGAACGATACTCATTTCCTCAGGAATATTGAGGTCTTCGGCTTCTACATGTACTCGGAACCTTTCTTCATCCTCAGACTGTTCCAAGGGTATCTTGTAGTGGAGTTCAAAGTTTAACATGCCCAATGTGTCGATAGGATCTAAGGAAGGTCTCACTCCTCCTTCGGGAATCCTCACATATTCTCCCTGATAAACATTTCTCTGTGCCTCAGCTGAGGAAACTTCATTGGCAATTGCAGTTGTGTTAGCTTCTTTGAGCCGATCGTGCCTCTTTGTCTTAATGACTTCACCTGTCAAACAATATTAACTTCCTTTTGGGTAATGGATGCATCAGTTGTCTCAACAGCCTCATTTACAGGAGATCTAGCAGGTTGACGAGGAGGGTCTATTAGAACAAAGCCTATCTTTGCAAAGTTTAAGCCTTCTACTGGATAATCTTTTTCCTAATCAGATTCAACTGATTCACTGAACATCAATACATCAAAGTAATCTGAGTCTGCTACCTCTAATTCTTGTCCTTCTGATTCAGCTGGATTCTGATTTTCAATCCCTGCCACAACTGGTGGATTTAATACCATCGGCTAATCAATAAGCTCAGCTGACCTTGAAATCTAACCCACTGCCTGATCTTCCTGAATTACTTCTTTATTCACCCTAGCATTCTTAACCGCTAGAGGGTCCTGGGCAATCCGTACAACAGTCTCTACCGTTGTTGGGTCTTCTACAATGGTGGCATCCTCAGTAGTCTCAACTACTCGGGTTGCACTTTTAGAGCCAACAACAGTCTGAACCGTTGTGGCTTTAGCATCTCTTCCAACATGTGCCTCAGTTACATCAACATCAGTGGCCTTCAAAGAACTTCCTACCTCTTCTATAGCTTCTCATTCGCCTCCTAACTGCAAATTTTCTTCCTCTTCTACAACCCTCTCAGGAATTTCATAATAACCTGGATTGTATTGTGCTCAGTTTTTCCCTCAACTGGCTCACCAACTAATTGATCTTGAATGTCACTAGGGTCAACTGTCATTACGGACTTAGTTGTGTCTCTTGATTTTTCAGCTAATTATGTCTCTGTTGGCTCAATGATCTTTGGTTTGGCTCACTAGGTTCCCTGTTTGAAAATCTTCTACTAAATCGACAACTACAACTCTAGCTGCATTGCCAATACCCTGATTTCCAACATCCTCGTGAGAGTGGGAGAAAGTGATGCATGTCAATGGTAGAAATCAAAACAAGAAGAATGGTAATAACAATAACAATAACAACAATTCTGTTAGAAAGAGAAGTAAAAACAGAGAATGATCTAAGTCTAGACCCAGGAAACAATCGGTAGTGTTATAATTGTGGTGAGCATGGTCATTACATTAAGGAGTGTACTAAACCCAGGAATAACCAGAATAATAACCAAAACAATAACCAGAATAACAAGAACCAAACCAATGACTCTGTGAACTTGACTACTGGTAATGAACATATGGGTGATGTGTTTATGGTACATGAGTTGCATGATTCTGTGAATTTTGTGCCTTCAAATGATTTCTGTGAGATTGAATGGCTCTTGACTTTGCATGCACATTCCATATGTCACCTTTTAGACATCTGTTTTCTACTTATGCTGAAGTGCAACATGGATCTGTTTCCATGTCAAATGATAAAAAGTCTCAAGTCACGTGGTGTTGATACTATATGTTTAAAACTTGATTCGGTTATGTGTTGACTACGAATGATGTGAGACAAGTTCGACTTGTCTAATAACTTGATCTCCTGTTCTGATGGTTATGAGGGAAGATGGGGAAATGGTGTTATGAAAATTTTGAAGGGTTCCCTTGTATTGCTAAAGCTGAAAAGAAAAGAAATATGTATGTTTGTTGTATGAGTCTGTCTCTTATATGCAGAACTCTGTGAACAATGTGAACTCTATGAATGATGATAAGACTGAAATCTGGCATAAAAGGCTAGGTTACATTAGTTCTAAGGGTCTTGAGGTTTTGCATAAAGATGGTTATTTTGGCAATGATAAATTGAATTGCGTGCATTTCTGTGACTCATGTGTGTATGGAAAACAACAGAAAGTAAGCTTCCCCACTTTCTCTTACCCCAAACAATCTTCTTGCTCTGATATTCTTGAAATATTCATGCTGATGTTTGGGGTCCTTCTAGTGTTCCTACTCATGGTGGGAATAGGTATTTTCTATCTGTGATTGGTGATTTCTCAAGAAAAGTGTTTATATTTCTTATGAAAAACAAGTCTGATGTCTTTGAGAAACTTCAAAACTGGAAAATCTTGATAGAAAATCAAACTGGTAAAAAGATTAAGTATTTGAGAACTGAAAATGGGTTGAAATTTTGTAACCAACTCATTGACAAACTTTGTGTTAATTCTGGAATTGTAAGGCACAAATCAATGTCTTACACCCCTCATCAGAATGGTGTTGCTGAGAGGATGAACAGAACCCTTTTGGAAAGGGTGAAAAGTATGCTTAATACATCTGGTCTTTCCAAAAGGTTCTGGAGTGAGACTGTCCACACATCATCCTATTTGATTAATAGATCTCCATCGGTACCTTTAAGGGAGAAATATCTAGAATTTGTATGTTCTGGAAAACCTGTGGATTTTTCAAATTTGGAAATCTTTGGTTCTTCTGCCTTTGTGCATCAAAAATTTGACAAACTTGATCCCAAGTCAATAAAATGTGTTTTTTTGGGATACCCTGATGGGGTTAAAGGGTACAGATTATGGTCTAAAACTGAAAATGGTTTTAAAGTTATTATAAGAAGGGATGTGGTTTTTAATGAAAATGAATTCCCTTGTCTTGATGTTCTAAATCTATTTTTGAATCCCAAAACCCCAATGTTCCTAATAAGGTGGAGCTTTCTAACTTACCTTCTAGTTCTGTGAATGATGTTTCTGATATTATTAATGCTTAACATTATCCTGTGAATGCTGCAAATGTGCATAATGATATTGAGAATGTGAATGATGACTTTCATGATAATGTGCATTATGAATTCCCTCTTGTTGGCACTGAACATGTTGATGAACATGTACATAATGATGATTTAAATAACTATGTGTTATCTAGAGATAGGATTGGAAGAAATGTTAGAATCCCTAATAACTTATGTGTTTTCTGTGTTTGAGTCAATTGAAAATTCTGAGCCCAAAACATTTTCTGAAGCTATGAAATCTGCTAGCTCTGTGAAATGGTTGAGTGTTATGCAAGATGAAATGACTTTTTTGCATGTTAATAACACTTGGGTTCTTGTCCCTAAACTTGTTAATTGTTCTATTGTTGAAAGTAAATGGTTGTTTAGGTTAAACAAGAATCTGAAGGTGTTAGGTACAAGGCTAGACTTCTATCCAAAGGTTTTACTCAGAAAGAAGGAATTTACTACACTGACATATTTGCACCGATTGTGAAGTTTGTTGCTGTGAGAATTATACTGGCTTTAGTAGCCTAGTTTAACTGGCAGCTAAAGCAACTTGATGTTAAAACTACTTTCTTACATGGGGACTTGGATGAGAATATTTGTAATACCCCAATTTTTACCAAATTTGGGTTTTAGTATATTGGACCATTAGGATTTTTTAATTTTGGCCCAATATAGAATTTCAATCTTGGTCATTATCAAGCCCAATCTTAATAATGACAGGCCCATTTATAAAATTATTTTTTTTATTTTTTAAAAGTCCATGTCCAACTTCTAGAAGATGAAAATCTGCAGAAAAATCTTTTATTCAAATTTTAAATTTTCAATTATAGTTATCTTTATCCTAATGGACAATATCAGATAAAGCCAAATCTTTTTGTTAATTGATAATGGCTTATATCAGATAACCCATCACTCGCGTCTCCCAACTACACTCTCCTATTGCCTCCCAAAAACCCACGTTCTCTCTTAATACAAAACCCACCCTTATCAAACTCAAATACAATTGATATATATTCTCACTTCTCTTCCTCAAAATTTCAGAAACATTCTCACGAGAGCCTCAGTCCGATAAAAGAAACAAAAATTCTCTTTCAATTTATTTTAGTTTTTAGTGAAGTTCAATCCCTCACCATGGCCAATATCAGTTATTTCTCCAGAAAGGTTTAAAAAAAAGGAGAAGAGCCAAACGACAGTCAAAACCACCACACCACCACCCCACCATCGAAAATGGAAACCCTAAAACCCAAAAATTACCCAACCCCCGGAACCCCCAAACCCAGAAATTACCAAAAATCCTAGAACCCCGAACCAGTTGTCATCCCAACCCTAGCCGCCGCGTCTCCGTCGTTGGTGTACGTGTGAGAGTGAGATGGTGGGAAGAGGGAGAGATTAAAAAAAAGAGAGAGAGAGAGTGAGGCAGAGAGGAAAATGGAGATCGACAAGGTGGGTTTTGGGTGAGATTGTGAAAGATTGAGAGAGAGAGATGAGAAAATAGAGAGTATGAATAGAGAGATAGAGATGAACGTGAGAAGTGTGAGAGTTTGAGAGATCGGGTTTTATTTTATTTTTCCAAAAGAGAAATAAGAGAAAGGATTACAGAGAGTGATGAGAGGGCTGGGAGTTTTCCTTTGTTTTCAATGGGATTTAGTCCCCCAACTTTCAGGAATTATAAATTTACCCTAGATTCTTACCTTTATTCCAAATCAGCCTATTAGCACCAAAAATTGCTCCTAAATTTATTTATTCACTCTCTACATTTTTTATATATTATTTTTATGCCCAAAATTCTTAAGTCATGTATTTGGTTAATTTATTTATTTATTTTATTTGTAGAAAATCATTTTTACGAGGTCAAAATTTTCAAGCAAGCACGCGTTCATATTTCTACATTTCATTTGAGGTGGGGTTTATTGCTTTTGTTTACTTTAAATGCCATGTTTAATTGTTAGTTGCGTGTTCATGTTAAATATGATGCGAGACTTTGAGACTATTTGTACTTAATTGTACGTGAGTCTTTGGGACTATTTGTACTTAATTGTACACGAGACTTTGAGACTATCGTACTTTACTGTTGTTTTGCATATTTTTGTGTGTGTTTTGTGTGATGATTTATACATATTTTTGGCGTGTTTTATTTGCTTTTGCATGCTTTAGTGTTATGTTGTGTTATTTTATTGATTTTTTAAGTTTTGGTGAAAAAACATGTTTTGGAGCAAAAAACGTTAAAAAGTCATTTCGCGCAACTGCGGCAGTCATTGTATTTTGGACGTAACGTTCGCATCCAAAGCCCAATTGACATGATTAATGCACCATTAGAAATATAATTCAAAGTTCTAACAATGTTTATCTACTACTAAATGCAAATGAAGACTTTTAGATGGGTTAAAATCATGTACAAGTCAAAAGAATATGTCAAAATCTCGGAAATGACACGTCTTGGTATTTTGGCCGTAATTATCTCTAGAAAGTTGATATTGAGGTGATTCAAGTGGCTATGGAAAGCTAGGCGATAGAGCTATAATTCAGAAGAAGACATCAAGACAAAATTCCGATGTTTAGAGGCCACGTGGTTGCGTGCTGCGGCCAGCAGCAGGCCATGACTAGGCGAGCGCACGGTCGCGCGCCGTGACTTGTAGAACATGAAATTTTTGGTTTTTTTCCAATTTTTGGTTCTTCCACCTTGTTTAGGACTCTAGGCTTATAAATAAGACTTAGGGAGTCCCTATTTTCGACACACTCTCATTCATAACACTTCTAGACTTTAGTTTTTGGTATTTTTCTCACTTTTCATCATTGGGATTGCTTGGGTTCTTCCCCTTGAAGTTATTTTGCTTCTTAATCAAAGAGTCAGATTTTTTCATCTCTTTTGTCTGATTTCAATTGTTGGGTGATTATTATTGTTGCATGATCATGTCAATGATTATTTTCTTTCCTTCAATTGAAAATGATCCCATCTCCAAGCATGAACTAATTTTCTTGTTCTAGGATTAGGATGATTTGATTCAAACAAACAAGCATGAGTATTGATTAATTGATCTGCTTTCCTGAATAAATTGTTTTACTTGTTGATTGGTTGTTTGGCCAACTCTTGATTTTTTAAGGGGATAATTGAGATCGGTCGAAGATATTATTCCTGGACTAAATTTATTCAGGGGGCTAGATATGAATCAGAAATGTATTATCTAACCCAGGCTTAATGAAAATAGCAAATTATGTTGGGATAGCCCTAATTTGTGAATACGTGAGTTATCAGATCTAGACCTAGTCTTTACATGTTTGTTATATTTGTTAACCGCATGATCAATTAATTGATATTCTGCTTGCAAGTTTGATGAGATGAATCTGAAATCCTAGGCTTTCTTCCATATATGTTTCTCAAAATTTATCTGTTCTCAGTTTAATTATTGTCTTTTTACTTGTTTTTCTTTATTTAATTAAAAATCAAAAATCCTGTTAGAGTGTTTAGGACTAATTTTTGTTATTTGTGAGATATAATAATTATTTGCCGGCTAAGTCTTCCTTGAGAGACGACTTGTGGTCAACTTGCTACCCTACAATTTATCTCATTCTCTTGCGAAGATTGGTAGATTTTTATAGGTGTTTAGTGGTCGAACAAAATTTTGGCGCCGTTGCCGGGGAAGACTTTAGACGTAATAATTATTGTGTCTCTTTTTTTCGTGTTTTTTTAGTTTAAGAATTTTTTGTTTCTTTTGATTTTTACTTTATTCCACCGCACGCGTTTGATCTATTTTTACGTGTTGTTTATGCAAGGACGTAGAAACCTCCATTGGGATCTTGTACCTTTCGTGGATGATATCGATCGAGTTGCAAGACAAACAAGGAAAGAAGGGGATGATTCTACGGATAGCAACGAGGATTCTCGCGATCACGTTCCTAAAGAAGAACAAATAGACAAATCATATATGGATGATAATCAATACGAAAACAACGTGGAGGCACACCAGTCTTCGATGCGTGAGTTTGCACGCCCTTTCATTGGGACTGCGACCTCTTGCATCACATTGGGACAAGCAGCACGGAACTATGAGTTCAAAACAATATACTTTAATCAGTTGCCATCGTTCTATGGGATGCCCAATGAAGATCCTCTTAACTTCATTCGGGAATTCTATTTAGTCATTCAAACTTTTCATCTACAAGGTTTGGATGAGGATCAACTTAGGATGCACTGTTTTCCTTAAACTCTGAAGGACCGGGCAAAAACTTGGCTTATGTCTCTACCTCCTAACTCTCTAACTGATTGGGAGACGGTGTACAATAAGTTCATGGGCAGGTACTACTCTCATCAGAAAACTCCAGATCTGTGAAGTAAGATAGCTACTTTTAGTCAGATGGAAGGCGAGCCTTTTCATGAGGCCTGGGATCGGTTTAAGGATTTACAGATTAAATGCCCACATCATCACTACACATTGAAATTGTTAAACCAATTTTTCTATGATGGATTATCGCGTAACTATCAATATATGGTGGACAATGTCGCTGGGGGTGACATGGGTGTACATACGGCCCAGGAAATCTATGATATTCTAGATATGATGAGTGATAATTCACAGCAAAAGAGTGCCAGAGGCAAATGGGCTATCGTGAATGAAGTAGCCCCGAGCTACGATATTACAAAACAATTGGTTGAATTGACTAAGCAAGTACAATTGTTGGCTACAAGGGGACATCGGCTATCCCCCTTCCCGCCGAGTCTTTGCGGGATTTGTGGCAAATTTGGTCATGGGGTTAAAGTTTTTAATGCTATCTCTCAGACGTAAAATTCAGGTTGGCAGAACCATCCGAACTTTAGTTGGGGCAATTCACAAAATCCCTCTCATATTTATCCGAGACCACCGCAACCACAAGGCCAGCCAATCAACCAACCAATAGCTCTATCTATTGAAGAAAGCTTGAATTCCTTTATTCAAGTCAGTCAGCAAACACAAGAAGGTAACAATATACGGTTTGAATCTATGGAAGCTTCTTTTAAGCGTCTTGAGACTCAAGTTGGTCAATTGGCGACTCAAGTTGTTGAGATAGTTCGACATGTATTCAAGCAGGACAGACATCCTAGCCAACCAGCGCAAGCTCAATCCATTACCGTTCTTGAATTTGGTGAGATTTCTAATCATGAAAGTGAGATTCCTCTTTCTGTTGTCTCATCTAACCCTGCAGGTATAGCGAACATAGATATTGAAGTTGATGCAGGTGAAGAAGACATGAATATGGTGGCAAGCACGGGATCACCTTCCCATGAACTTTCTATTCCGTCCCTAAGTCCATGCCCAAAACACGATTCGGTAGTTTCACTATCAATATTTCTTTTGGGAATGGTAAGGAAGTCACAAGTATGCTTGATCTTGGAGCCGAAATTAACTTTATACCTTACCCTACCTTTAAACAATTAGATTTAGGGGAATTGAAGTTCACCGGGTTATGTCTGCAACTTGGCGATAGGTCCATTAGGTATTCCTACATGCATTGTTGAAAATATTTTAGTCCAAGTAGGTGGTCTTGAAATTCTCACTGATTTTGTTGTTTTGGATATGGAAAAGGATAAAGGTAATCTTAAAGATCATACTATACTGTTGGGTAGACCATTCATGGCAACCACTAATACTTTGATCGATGTCAAAAATAGAAAACTCAGTATGAATGTCTTGGGCGAATTTGTAACGTTTTCAATTTTTGATATAGCTCGTAATCCTGCATGTGTTTTGAATGGTTATCTGATTGTTGACTCGATCGATTCTGCCGTGAAAGATGTCCTATGGCAGGAACGCAATATGTTTAGAAGCGGAAAACAACCAGATAAAAACTACAAGGTGGTAAATAGGGTTTTGCTCGATGATCCACCTTGACCATCTCCGTTGACACCGTCAAGCTAATGACGTTAAAAGAGCACTTCTTGGGAGGCAACCCAAATATTTTCACTGTTTTATAAAAATAATAATAATAATAATAAATTTTGTGTGCGTGTTTTCATATTTGCATGTGCGTGGTGTTATTATTTTGTCCTCTTCACATGGCTTTTGCAGATTTGTAGGCGGATATGACTATGGTGCCATTTATCGATCTTCGCATATTTCAGGGACGTATTTTTTTCCTTCTCTTTTTACGCATTGAGGTCATTGCGTGATTTAAGTATGGGAGGACGATTAGTCATTGATAAAATATGATGATTGCATGTGGCTATGCTTTTAGTTTGCCTAGTGATTATCCCAAGTTTAATAATAGAGTTGTTTAGTCAACTTGAAATAGATGTATTAATTTGAGTTTCAAATATGAAATGACTTTGTGAACTTGATACGTAGGATTTGACTAAGTCGTGAATTAGCCTTTGTGGTGAATGAATTAGGTGACGGTTAAATAATAGTCTGAGTTGTGGGGCTTGAATTACGAGATTTCATTGATGTGAATTAAGTTAAAACCCTATTTTGATTTGTGTGTACATACAATTGCTAGCTTTGCGGAAAAAAAAAAGCATTATATAGCTATAAAAAAAGCATTATAGAGCTATTTAAAAAAATGGAACAATCGAGATTATACTCCGCTGGTTGAGCTGCTTAGTAACTAGGAGCATTCATGAGCCCCATGTTTGACTTTTACGTAAAATGGCGGCTCAAATATGAGTATGGGAAACCACCCTAGGAGCCTTTGGAATACCTCTGAAGTTTATACCTAGTGGAATAATATCTCGGGATTTCTTGCAAAAAAAAGGTCATGGCTAGGAATTGCGTGATTTGTTGTGTGAGTAAAAAGGGTTACAACTTTTGACACAAATTTGAAATTTAGTAAGGAAGGCCAAACACTTTGATTGATGTTTAACTTTAGCCAAGTTTGTTTATTGCGAAGGTTGGGGATCGATGAGGAATAATCCAAGGTAGATGGAACATGGTGTTATGAATTAATTGATTCTCAAATTAGACATAATATTTCTTGTTGGGTTTATTGGCATTATTATTTGCTTGAGGACAAGCAAAAGGCTAAGTGTGGGGGAGTTGTTTTGCATATTTTTGTGTGTGTTTTGTGTGATGATTTATACATATTTTTGGTGTATTTTATTTGCATTTGCATGTTTTAGTGTTATGTTGTGTTATTTTATTGATATTTTAGGTTTTGATGGAAAAAACAAGTTTTGGAGCAAAAAAGTTAAAAAGTCATTTCGTGCAACAGCGGCAACCATTGTATTTTGGACGTAACGTTCGTATTCGATGCCCACTTGGCATTATTAATGCACCATTCGAAAGATAATTCAAAGTTTTACAATGTTTATCCTTCTACCAAATGCAAATAAAGACGTTTTGATGGGTTAAAATCATGTACAAGCCAAAATAATATGTCAAAATCTCGGAAATGACACGTCTTGGTATTTTGGCCATAACTCTCTTTAAAAAATTGATATTGAGGTGATTCAAGTGGCTATGGAAACCTAAGGGATAGTGCTACAATTCATAAGATGACATCAAGATGAAATTCCAACGTTTAGAGGCCGTACGGTCGCGCGCAAGGGGCATGCAGTTTGGCGTACGGTCGCGCGTCGTGACTTGCAGAACACGAAATTTTTTATTTTTTTCTGATTTTTGGCTCTTCCACCTTGTTTAGGACTCTAGGGTTAGAAATAGGACTTTGGGAGCCCCTATTGTTGACACACTCTCATTGATAGCACTTCTAGACTTTAGTTTTTGGTATTTTTCTTGCTTTTCATCATTGGGATTGCTTGGGTTCTTCCCCTTGAAGTTATTTTGTTTCTTAATCAAAGAGTAAGATTTCTTCATCTCTTTTGTCTGATTTCAATTGTTGGGCGATTATTATTATTGCATGATCATGTCTATGAGTGCTTTCTTTTCTTCAATTGAAATTATGATCCCATCTCCAAACATGAACTAATTTTCGTGTTCAAGGATTAGAAAGATTTGATTCAAACAAACAAGCATGAGTATTGATTAATTGATTTGCTTTCCTGAATAAATTATTTTACTTGTTGATTGATTGTTTGACCAACTTTTGATTGTTAAGAGGATAATTGAGATCGATCGAAGATATTATTCCTGGACTAAATTTATTCAGGGGGCTAGATATGAATCAGAAATGTATTATCTAACCTGGGCTTAATGAAAATAGCAAATTATGTTGGGATAGCCCTAATCTATGAATACGTGAGTTATCAGATCTAGACCTAGTCTTTACATGTTTGTTATATTTGTTAACCGCATGATCAATTAATTGATATTCTTCTTGCAAGTTTGATGAGATGAATCTGAAATCCTAGACTTTCTTCCATATATTTTTCTCAAAATTTATCCGTGCTCAGTTTAATTATTGTCTTTTTACTTGTTTTTCTTTATTTAATTAAAAATCACAAATCTTGTTAGAGTGTTTAGGACTAATTTTTGTTATTTGTGAGATATAATAATTATTTGCCGGCTAAGTCTTCCTTGAAAGATGACTTGTGGTCAACTTGCTACCCTACAATTGATCTCGTTCTCTTGCGAGGATTGTTAGACTTTTTTTACGTCATGTTTCATTACGAATTTTGAGCTACATGTCATGTATTATGTGATTATGTCACTTCATGAGACTTGAGCCTTATGTTAATGTCATTTGTTATGAAAAATGCATATTTTGAATGTTGTAAAATGATATATGTTTCTATGTTTACTATGTTATGTACTAATGTGATGTCCAAGAAGAAAAAGTTAGCAGAGTTCGAGAAAGTTAACTTGACTGAGTAGTGCAGCGCAATCATTCAGAGAAAATTACCACAGAAGCTCAAAGATCCGGGGAGTTTCACTATCCCTTGTACAATTGGTGGTGTTTTCCTTAATAAAGCACTTTGTGATCTAGGAGCATGTATTAACTTAATGCCCTTGTCCATTTTCAGGATACTTGGATTAGGAGAGGTGAAGCCGTCCACGGTCACCTTGTAGGTTTGCAGATAAATCACTCACATATCCTAAGAGAATCGTAGAGGATGTGCTCGTGAAAATAGACAAATTTGTATTCCCGTGGATTTCTTGGTGCTTGACATGGAGAAAGATCATGACGTCCCTATGATACTTTGGCGTCCATTCCTTGCCATCGCAAAAGCGTTGATAGATGTGCAAAAGGGAGAGCTCACATTACGAGTTAATGATGAGCAAGTGTTATTCTCCATTTATAAGGCTGCGAAAACTCATGATAGCATAGAGTGCTGCAAATCTGTCTCAGTCGTTAATTCATGTACCAATGCTTTTAACTTGAGTGGTTGTGTATGTGCTTTAGATCATGTGCAAGAACTACAGAAAAGTGAGAAAGTGAAGCGCACGAAGAGAGATAGTAGCTCAGAAGCACGCGTATACTGTCGCTCGCACGATGTAAATGAGAAGAATATGACATTTGACCGACGTGTGACACCTTCACTAGAGGCATTCAAAGGAGGCACGAACTTATGCGAGTTGGAATGGCAAGGAGAACTGCATGAAGAGGTGGCATACATCACCTCGCAGGATCCGTGATTGAGAATTACAGGCGTCAAGCTATAGACGTTGAATTTAGCACTTCTTGGGAGGCAACCCAATTGTTTGTTGTTTTCTTTTTCGTTTTTCCTTTATTTAGATAGGATTTACTTGCTTTAAAAAACAAACTGGAAAAGACCTTCACATTGACACACGGGCAACCCGTGCGCAAATGCGTAGGTATCGGTTTGCTCTTGACTTGACGCGACGCGTGCGGTCGTCGCGCGCGCACGCTGCGTGCGTCTATCCGCTCAAGAATTATTAAGTCGCGAATTGGGGGCTATAAGGATGCGAAAAATAACTCAGTGGCACATTTCTCAAGGCCACTATCCACCGCCACCCTCTCAGTGAGCTAGCTTGAATCCACACCCTTTCTTTATTGAAATTTTATCTTTCATTGTATGCGATATAATTTCATTCAAGTTTGAGGGGAGAGATAGTTTATTTTGATATGAAGGGTGTGGAGAGAAATTTTTTTTTGCATTCATATAGTTGCATGTAGAGCATTTATGTTGCATTTCATTAGAAGCACGTTTATAGTTTTAGCATGTTTATTGCTTTAGTAGATTTTAGGGAGTGAGTAAACTGTTTTTGTGGTGTGCGTTGCGACCTTGGGAGATTATTTGGAAAATTTTGTGCTGTTTTGAATTGGGTGTTGAGTCCAAATTGATCATGATGAGAATAAATGATATGGAGCATGTGGATATTGAGAACATGGATTTTATGCTTTGATGATTTACGAATTTGCAAGCCTGTGAGCTTTTGAGCCTTTACTATTTTCATTATATGTAGTCTTGTTTGTTGATTTGAGTGTATCATTCATGTTGACTATAATTCTAGAACTTGCTCTGGTATCTCTGTCAAGGCCACATGTTGTATGCGATTTGTGAAAATGATTTAAGACCATTTTTTGTTAAGCCTTTCAAGCCTTTTGACTACCTAATGACATTGAATTCCCTAGTTAGCCAATTTGAGTCTCGTTGCCTATTTTTTTTTTTGATAGCCACATTTCAAGCCTTAACTTGATATATTTGTTACCCTAGACTTGAGCGTATAGCATTGAGTAAGGGGATTGAATAAGGTTGAATGTGATGATGTCAAGAATTTAGATAATTATGCAAATGTTGGTTGATGGGAATAAAAGAAGAAAGAAAAGGAGGAAAAGAAAGGTTGAATACTCATGAAAGAGTCGGAAAAAAAGAAGAAAAAAAGAAGAAAAAAATCGACTTTATAAATGAATTTGCTTTGAATTAACTTGTAAATTTGGATTTGTGATGTGAGGTGAAAGAAAGTTGGAGTCTATAAAAGAAAAGGAAAAAAAGGGGATATGAAAAGTTGATAAGAACGAGGGGTGATTTGAGTAGCATACTGAGTTTAAATGAGGATGATTGAGTTGAATGAAAGATGTGCTTACTGTAAGTCCAAGCGGCTACGATAATCCAGAGGGGGGGTGAATAGATTATCTCCATCTTTTCGATTTCGCCCTCTTTTAACAATCGAATGCTCAAACAAAATAATAAAGGTGCGGAATGTAAACAACACACGTCGATTTAAAGAGGTTCAACCCACCTAGGGCCTAATCCTCTACCACCCCAAAGATATCAGGGATGGATTTCGAAAAGAAAAAGAATTTTATTAATTACCAAAATTAATACAAATTCAACTTACAACACCTTGAAGAGCACCACACTCTTCTTCAACACCACCTTTGGAGATTACCACAATCTCCCTTTGAAGATTACCACAATCTTCCTTCAACGGCACCTTGTGAAGATTACCACAATCTTCAAACACCTTGAAGAATACCAAATTCTTCAACACCTCAAATAAGAAGATTACCACAATCTTCTTGTACCTATCACCTAGATCATCCAAGTGTGCTCTTACCACAAGAACACTCACAAGGATATCTTGTGTTTGAATGATAACCAAAAATCAAGATTACAACTCAATAATGAATAATACAATTTGAGTGCAAAGTGTAATCAAGAATAGCCTAGACCTCAAAGATGTGAAAGTGATAAGCTATGCAATTTTACAACAAGAATAATAACAATGAAAGACCAAGTGTTTGCTTGAAGTGTATCTTGTTGTGTTGTATCTCAATTGTTGTATTGGTTGCTCCAAAACTTCCTCTATATATAGGAAATGATTGATCAAGCATAGGCTCCTCTTGGGGATTGAAAATCTACAGAAAAATACAATTAAAATCAAGAATATAGCTGTTAGAAATCAATCCCACAATTTTAGGAAATGTGTCTGTCAAACGGTCATATTTTTCTTCATTCAATACATAGGCGCGCACTGGTCGCACAGAGATAAGAGAAAAAGAGAACACTTTGAAAATTACAACAGGCGACGGTCGACGAGGCTTCGACCGGTCGACCCTGTTTCAACCGGTCCCTCTCGTTTCAAAAATGCAAGGTTTTAGTTCTGTTTCAAAACGAAACTTGCAGTACCGTCGGCCGATTGGCGGCACCGGCCGACCGCTTGTTTTTCCTTCCGTCTCATTTTTCTGTTTCTAAAAACATCTTCAGTACGGGTTGCCCTATAGGGCGGCCGACTGGTCGACCACGAGACAGTAAATGTTGTCCAATTTTTGTCAAAAATAAAACCCAAGAAATACTCCGAAAATTTAGTAAAAACATTTTAAACCAATCGAGAGTATTTACACAACATTTAGGAACCTTGTTAAGGAGTGAAAAATCCATTGAAATAAAATCATTAAAAGTGTTGTCCATTATTATCAAAAATAAACTTGAGGAAATACTAGGAAAATATTAAAAACCATTTTAAATCATTTAGGAGTATTTGGACAACCTTTAAAAGCATTGTTTTGGTGACAAAATAAAATCATCAAAATTAAGATAAAAACATGTATCAAACAATCTCCCCTTTTTGATGATTACAAACCAAAACAATTTTTACACAAACTAAGAGAGCAATTTTCAAGTGATTTTTAGGAAAAAACATTTGACCGTTTGGAAGCAACCAAAATTTCCAAAGAATATTAAAGCAACCAAGTAGGAGTAAATATTTTTCAATAATAAGCACAAGCTCCCCTATCAACAAGCATATCAAGAATAATGTAAAAGCAATTATCCATAAGCTAAAAGCTTTAGCTTTTACAATTTGCTCAAGAGCTTATAAGCTCCCCCTGTCACAAAACAACATTAAACAATAATATAAGTCCATCAAGCAACAATTGGACTAAGAACAAATCACAACTAATGGCTTTAATGAGCCATAGCTTATAGCTTTTATGACAAGCTTTTATTAGCTTCTTTGAGCTAATGAGCCAATATCTGTTTTATTAGCTTCTTTGAGCTAATGAGCCAATATCCTGTTTTTCTCCCCTTTATTTAGATAGGATTTACTTGCTTTAAAAAACAAACTGGAAAAGACCTTCACATTGACACACGGGCAACCCGTGCGCAAATGCGTAGGTATCGGTTTGCTCTTGACTTGACGCACGTGCAGGTCGTGCGCAAGCGCACGGCCTGTGTGTCTATCCGCTGAAGAATTATTAAGTCGCGAATTGGGGGCTATAAGGATGCGAAAAATAACTCAGTGGCACATTTCTCAAGGCCACTATCCACCGCCACCCTCTCAGTGAGCTAGCTTGAATCCACACCCTTTCTTTATTGAAATTTTATCTTTCCTTGTATGCGATATAATTTCATTCAAGTTTGAGGGGAGAGATAGTTTATTTTGATATGAAGGGTGTGGAGAGAATTTTTTTTTTGCATTCATATAGTTGCAAGTAGAGCATTTATGTTGCATTTCATTAGAAGCACGTTTATAGTTTTAGCATGTTTATTGCTTTAGTAGATTTTAGGGATTGAGTAAACTCATTTTTGTGGTGTGCGTTGCTACCTTGGGAGATTATTTGGAAAATTTTGTGCTGTTTTGAATTGGGTGTTGAGTCCAAATTGATCATGATGAGAATAAATGATATGGAGCATGTGGATATTGAGAACATGGATTTTATGCTTTGATGATTTACGAATTTGCAAGCCTGTGAGCTTTTGAGCCTTTACTATTTTCATTATATGTAGTCTTGTTTGTTGATTTGAGTGTATCATTCATGTTGACTATAATTCTAGAACTTGCTCTGGTATCTCTGTCAAGGCCACATGTTGTATGCGATTTGTGAAAATGATTTAAGACCATTTTTTGTTAAGCCTTTCAAGCCTTTTGACTACCTAATGACATTGAATTCCCTAGTTAGCCAATTTGAGTCTGTTGCCTAATTTTTTTTTGATAGCCACATTTCAAGCCTTAACTTGATATATTTGTTACCCTAGACTTGAGCGTATAGCATTGAGTAAGGGGATTGAATAAGGTTGAATGTGATGATGTCAAGAATTTAGATAATTATGCAAATGTTGGTTGATGGGAATAAAAGAAGAAAGAAAAGGAGGAAAAGAAAGGTTGAATACTCATGAAAGAGTCGGGAAAAAAAGAAGAAAAAAAGAAGAAAAAAAATCGACTTTATAAATGAATTTGCTTTGAATTAACTTGTAGGCTGGATTTGTGATGTGAGGTGAAAGAAAGTTGGAGTCTATAAAAGAAAAGGAAAAAAGGGGATATGAAAAGTTGATAAGAACGAGGGTGATTTGAGCAAAGATCCGAGTTTAAATGAGGATGATTGAGTTGAATGAAAGATGTGCTTACCAGTTTATACTCTCGAGTTTGAGTCGGTTTATCCATATTTCCTACCTTAGCCAAAGAGTCTTCATTACAACCAAAAGAAAAGTCCTTTTTGATTCATGAATTGCATACATTCTAGTGGCGGAGATATGAGACGATTTGCAAGCTTATGGTAATTCTTCAACATTGATTTGATTTGAGCGTAAACACGTCCCTTATACACTTGAGAGGAGAACATACACTGGATCAGTGAGAGTCGTGATTCAAAGCATTTGCCATGGTTTTAATTGACATGTGTTCTATGTTAGATGTTCGAGGCTTAGTTGGTTTATTGCTTGACGCCTATAGATAAACAACATAAGTTTTGATGTGTTGTTCTTGATTGCTTTTCATTCCTCCCATTTGTGTTTTGTCTTGTTTATAAAGTGTTGATCGGGACTGTCAACAGTTTAAGTTTAGGGGTTTGATTAGTGTGAGTTTTGCATGTAATTTGGACATAATTGTGGATAGAATGAGTTGATATGCATGCATTAACTGAGTAAAATGGGCCATGTTCTTATAAAGTGGAAAAGATATTACGCTTTGCTCATTTTGAAGGAATTAAATGATAATTGTAGCACTTTGGTGGAAAATCAGAGCATTGCAGTAAAGGATCATCGAGAAACAAGCAAATACGTGAAGTTTGGAGTTAAACCAAGAAGTGATCGGACGAACTGGGCAAAATAAGGCCACGCACGGGTAGCCCGTGCTCATAGGCACGACCCGTGCGTGTGCAAGACGAGGAATCAGCCTTCGTAAGGATGCACGGGCTGGTCGTGCTTGGACGAACGACCCGTGCGTCTGTTCATGATGAGAATACACCTACGGCTTGACGCACGGGCTGGTCGTGTGTAAGCGCACAACCTATGCATCTGTGCGGGAAAGTCAGGTTTATGCGATTTTGACTTAGGTGTTGGCCCAACGTGAGTATAAATAGAGATGAGGCGGCCCCAAACAAAGGGGACACTGATTTTTGCCCTAGAAAGCAGAAAAAATAGCAACCTTCTACCGGAGGATTCGATAGATTGATCGAGATCGCAACCACACACTTGAGGATTGAAGATTGATCGAGAGATCATCAATATCTCTGAGTTTGCTTGTTCAATTATATCTTTTACTTTCATCTAGTTAGATATGAACATGAACGATTTGTCTTTGAATTGTTTGTTTCCGATGTCCGGCTAAACACCTTATGATTCCGGGGTTTGGGATTAGGTTAATGTATACTTTTGTTTGATGTTTAATTGAAATTGAAGTTATTATTTCAAACCCTATTCGAGTACTCTGTTTTATTTCTTGTTTTATCAAATGGCCATTGGTTTAACTTGTTTGATGTATTGATTCATAATTCGAGAGATGAGTTTCAATACTAGATCTTGAGTACTTGACATGAATATTTTGCATGATTGAGAAGTCTGTGAATATTTGTGAGGATAAATGATCTTTTATGCTTTTGGGAGTTGGTTATCTTATGTTGAGTAGAGATGCTAGCATAGATAATCCAATCAACGTTTTTATTGTGTCTCGAGAGAGAGGGTAAATTACTTTTGTGATTATCTTATAGGAAAGAATAATAATAACTTTGGTTTTGATTAATCGGATAACATGAGGGATATTAACTGAAACCATAACCCTGGAATCCATTCATCTTCTTGATCTTTCAATCAAACTCTTTACTTTGTCTTTTTATGATAAAATCTTGTCTTGCTTTTACAAAACAACCATCAACTTTCGATAGTCTAAATAAAAACAATAATATTCCAATCTCAATACTTAGTACATAAATTTATTAGTCTCTGTGGGATCGACCTTGCTAACCCTATCTATTAACTACACCGTTCACTTGCGGTGAAGCAAAAAATAAGGCGAACAAAAGCGTATTAGAGACTTTAAGAACTATGAGATATATGATGATGATGATGGAAATCTTTTACGCGTTCTTTCATATATTGTGGATGTCTTATCTACTGATGAGTTGACTGTTAAACTATATTTTTGTCTTAGAACGCATACCTCGTACTAGTTTTACTAAGTTATGATTATACTTTGACTATAGGGAAATGATTCGAGAATGTAGAGCTGGAGCCCGAGCTGCTGCTACTGCTACTAACAACAACATGAACCGAAACAATGAGGCAAACCCACTACCGACATGGAACCAAGGGAATGTCGAGAATAAATGAGCATTCAACCTCGTACCCGCATTAACACAGACCCAAGTGGTTGAGCAGTTTCGCCGCTTCTCACCCCCAATCTTTAATGGGCAAGAAGGACCTGCCTATGTGGACGAGTGGTTTCGTATAACTGGAATGCACTTTTGATTTGATCGGGTGTACTGAGGCACAATGCATCCTTTGTGCTCAGTACCAACTGGTACAAGATGCTGGATGATGGTGGATGAGTTACTGGAGATTAAGGCCTGCCGAGGAATGAGCAACCCTAACATGGGTGGGTTTAAGGAGATAGTAATGGAAAAGTACTGTCCCCAACACTATCAGGAACAAATAGAGGCGAATTTTGGGATTTGAAGGAAGAAGGGATGTCCATTATAGAATATGAGAGGAAATTCAATCAGATGAGCTTTTTCGTGGAATATATGGCAGATACAGACCGTAAGTACGCATTAAGGTTCCGAGAAGGCTTACGACCATGGATACGTCACATTGTGGCTAGCCATGGGGTTCTATCGTACGCAGAGACATTATTCCGTGCTTAGGAGATTGTTGCCAGTAAGGAGCTAGACTGGCAACAAACATGGAGTTTGGGGAAACAGAACTGGAACGGAAATTAGGACAAGAACATAAATCAGAAAAATAAGCAAGGATTGACGCGAGACAGAGGCCTAAACCCCAAACTGCTAAATTGTTGTGTGCAGAATGCGGGAAGAAGGGGAGTGCCTTGTGGGACAGAATAAATGCTATTGGTGTAAGATGCCAGGACACTCATCATGGGATTGTCCCTCTCGGGAACATGGGAGGAAAGGGCAAAGCTCTGGATGAAATGCCCGAGTATATGCTATGAGCTAGGGTGAAGCTGATCAGAACCCCGGCACGATGTTAGGTATGTTAAATGTATTTGGAATACATGCTTTCATATTATTTGACACGGGTACCACGCACTCATTTATGTCTTCAAGATTTCATAATATGATTGGACTTAGTGATACAAGGATCGACGAACCTCATGAGATTAGTTTGCCTTCTGGTAGGATAATATTCACTGATTCAATCATTAAGGATGTAGACGTTGACATAGGGAAAAATGATCTTAAAGCCAATTTGTATGTGATTGGTATGAAGGATTTCGATGTAATATTTGGTATGGATTGGCTTAGTAGATATCGAGCTGACATCCAGTGTTAGGAGAAGGAAGTAACACTGCATTTGCCCGAAGAAGAAGAAATGAAGTTTTATGGGACAAAACTAGGAATGTGCCTAGAGTTATATCAGCAATGAATGCTTTGGCCTTGCTGAAAAAGGGAAATTGTCAATGGTATTTGGTGAATATTGTTAGAAATCCAACAACTGAGTTGACACCAAATGACGTTCCTACAGTCTGGGAATTTGTGGATGTCTTTCCCAAACCAGGAGTACCACCAAACTGACAAGTGGAGTTCTCTATCGATTTGGTACCCGGAGCGACACCAGTATCTAGAGCACCGTATTGGATGGCGCCAATGGACTGTAGGAGCTAAAAGTTCAAATACAAGAACTATTGGAGATGTAATTTATTTGCCCAAATGTGTCACCTTGGGGCACGCCAGTCCTATTCGTGAAGAAGAAAGATGAATAACTTAGAATGTGCATCGATTACAGAGACTTGAATCGACTTACAGTGAAGTATAAGTATCCATTGTCTTGGATTGAAGATTTATTCGATCTACTTCGAGGAGCTAGTGTGTTCTCCAAGATTGATTTGGGATCTGGATATCACCAACTAAAGATAAAGGAGAGTGTGATATTCCGAAAATGACATTTAGAACCCGCTACGGGAACTATGAGTTTGTAGTGATGCTATTTGGTTTGTCTAATGCACCACAATCTTTATGGACTTGATGAACAGAGTGTTTCACCCATACCTCGATCAGTTTGTCATAATCTTCATAGACGACATATTGATATATTCGAGGGATAAGGTACAACACGAGGAGCATTTAAGGATTGTATTGGAGACATTTCGTAGGAGAAGTTATACGCGAAGTTTAAGAAGTGTGAATTCTGGTTGGACCGAGTTGTGTTTCTCGGACACGTGGTCATATCACAAGGAATCGAAGTTGACCCTAGTAAAGTCGAAACTAGTAAGCGGTTGGAATGTACCTAAGAATGCAAGTGAGGTACTAAGTTTTCTAGGTCTAGTTGGATATTACAGAAGGTTCATCGAGGGATTCTCGAGGATGGCCATGCCTATGACTCGGTTAACGAGGAAAGGAGAGAAATTTGAATGGACTCAGAAATACGAGGAGAGTTTTCAAGAGTTAAAAGGTAGATTAACTTATGCAAGAGACAACCAAAGGCGCACGAGTTGAATTACCCCACACATGACCTGGAGTTGGTTGTCGTGGTGTACGCTTTAAAGATATGGCGACACTATCTCTATGGAGGGAAGTGTGAAATATTCACAGATCACAAAAGCCTTAAATATATTTTTACTCAGAATGAGTTGAATATGAGGCAGAGAAGATGGTTAGAACTGGTGAAAGACTATGATTGCACCATTCAGTACCATCCGGGCAAAGCTAACATAGTAGCCGATGCCTTGAGCAGTAAGACCAGAGGGGATTTAGCTTGTATGCTCAAAGAGGAAGAACAGTTGGCAAGAGAGTTTGCCAAACTGGAGATTGAAGTTGTTGAGCAACCAAATGGTAGGAAGCCATTTTGGCATCATTGGTGGTGCAACCCACCTTAAGAGATAAGATTAAGGAGGCTCAACCCCACGCTAAGTTTTTGTGCAAGATGAGGGAACATGTACAAGCTGGAGACATCGAGGGATTCAAGGTAATCGGTGATGATTTCTGACATATGAAGGAAGGATTTGTGTTCCTAAGAATGAGGCATTTCAGAAGGAAATTCTGGAAGAGTCGCATATACTCCCTACACAGCTCATCCGGGGGGGTACAAAAATGTATCACGACTTGAGGAGGCTTTTCTAGTGGAGATGTATGAAGAGTGATATTTGGGATTTTGTATAGAAGTGTTTGGTTTGTCAGCAAGTTAAAGCAGAGAACCAATGACCGTCGGGTTTGCTTAAGCCATTGGAAATCCCCGATTGGAAGTGGGAACATATAACTATGGATTTTGTGGTCGGACTACCACAAACCTTGAGAAAGAATAACGCAATATGGGTCATAGTGGATCGATTGACCAAGTCAGCATATTTTCTGCCAGTAAGAATGACTTTTAGTATGGATCAATATGCCAGAATCTACATTAAGGAAATTGTGAGACTATACGGGGTGCCAATTTCTATTGTATCGGATAGAGATCCGTAATTTACATCGAAGTTTTGGAGGAGTCTGCAAGATGCCTTGGGAACGGAATCGAGATTTAGTACAGCCTATCAACCATAGACCGATGGGCAGTCTTGGAGAACTATTAAGATACTAGAGAATTTGTTGAGAGTATGTGTACTTGATACAGGGAAAGTTGGGAAACAATGTTTCCATTGGTGGAATTCGCGTACAATACCAATTACCATGCAATGATTAAGATGGCTCCGTATGAAGCACTATATGGGAGAAAGTGTAGGTCCCATTTATATTGGAGTGAAGTTGGAGAAATGAAGATTTTGGGATTGGAGTTGATTGAACAAACAATGAAAAAGATTTTAGAGATCCGGGATAGAATAAAGGTTGCTCAAGATAGACATAAATCCTATATAGATAAGCGCAGAAAGGACTACAATTTTAAATTGGTAGCAACGTGTTTTTGAAAGTGGCTTCAATGAAGGGAATTATAAGATTTGGTAAAAAAGGAAAGCTACAACATCTTTATATTGGACCATTTGAGATACTAGAAAAAGTTGGGGACCTGGTGTACCATTTGGCTTTGCCACCAGACTTGTCGGGGGTGCATAATGTGTTTCACGTATCAATGCTAAGGAAATATGTGTTTGACCCTGATCACATTGTTAACTACAAGGACCTACGTATAGGCAATGTTCTAAAAAGCGCTAAGCGCTAGTCGGGTGGCAGGCTGACGCCTAGCGCCTAGCCGGAGTTTTGGCCAGAATAGGCAGGACCTAGGCGTGGTTAGGTGGGGCCTAATCGGAAAAACTTTCTAGGTGGGGGGCCTAATTGGAAAACAATTCTAGGTAGACAAGGGGAGCCTAGCGCCTAGGCAGGGACTAATCGGGGCTAGGCGGGGATTTTCAGAACAGTGATATAGTAAGAATTTGTCATATGAAGAGATGCCTATAGCTATTTTGGATCGTAAAGTGCACCGGCTTAGAAATAGAGATGTGGTTTTTATCAAAGTACAATGGAGTAGACACGGGAAAAATGAGGCTACATGGGAAAGAGAAGAGATAATCAAATCCAAGTATACCGTCTTCTTTGATCAAGGTATGTAACCAAAATTTCGAGGACAAAATTTTTGTTTGAGGTGGGTAAGATGTAATACCCCAATTTTTAGCAAATTTGGGTTTTAGTATATTGGACCTTTACGATTTTTTAATTTTGGCCTAGTATAGAATTTCAGTCTTGGTCATTATCAAGCTCAGTCTTAATAAATATTGACAGACCCATTTATAAACTTATTATTTTATTCTTTAAAAGTCCATGTCCAACTTCTATAAGATGAAAATTTGCAGAAAATCTTTTATTCAAATTTCAAAATTTCAATTATACTTATCTTTATCCTAATGGACTATATCAGATAAAACCAAAATCGTTTTGTTAAATGATAATGGCTTATATCAGATAACCCATCACTCACGTCTCCCGACTACACTCTCCGACTGCCTCCCAAAAACTCACGTTATCTCTTAACACAAAACCCCCTTATCAAACTCAAATACAACTGATATCTATATTCTCACTTCTCTTTCTCATAATTTTAGAAACATTCTCACGAGAGCCTCAGTCCGGTAAAAGAAACAAAATTTCTCTTTTAATTTCTTTTAGTTTTCAGTCAAGTTCAATCCCTCAGCATGACCAATATCTGTTATTTTTCCAGCAAGGTTAAAAAAAGAAGAACAGGCAAACGACAGTCAAAACCATCGCATCACCACCTCGCCATCAAAACTAGAAACCCCGAAACCCAGAAAATACCAGAAACCCAGAAATTACCCAACCCCCGGAACCCCAAAACCCAGATAATTCTCAAAACCCAAAAATTACCAAAAATCCCAGAACCCCGAACCAATTGTCATCCCAACCTTAGCCGCCGCGTCTCCGTCGTTGGTGTACGTGTGACAATGAGATGGTGGGAAGAGGGAGAGATGAAAAATAAAAAATAAAAATGAGAGAGTGAGGCCGAGATGGAAATAGAGACCGATAGGGTGGATTTTGGGTGAGATTGTGAAAGATTGAGAGAAAGAGGTGAGAAAACAGAGAGTAGGAATAGAGAGATAGAGATAGACGTGAGAAGTGTGAGAGTTTGAGAGATGAGGATTTGTTTTTGTTTTCAAAAGAGAAATAAGAGAATGGATTACAGAGAGTGATGAAAGGGCTAGGAGTTTTTCTTTGTTTTCAATGGGATTTAATCCCCCAACTTTCAGGAATTATAAATTTACTCCAGATTCTTACCTTTATTTTAAATCAGCCTATTAGCACCAAAACTTGCTCCGAAATTCATTTATTAACTCTCTACCTTTATTTATATATTACTTTTATACCCAAAATTCTTAAGCCATGTATTTGGTTAATTTATTTATTTATTTTATTTGTAGGAAATCATTCTTACGAGCTCTAAATTTTCAAGCAAGCACGCGTTCATATTTCTACATTTCATTTGAGGTGGGATTTATTGCTTTTGTTTACTTTAAATGCCATGTTGAATTGTTAGTTGCGCGTTCATGTTAAATATGATGAGAGACTTTGAGACAATTTTAACTTAAATGTACGCGAGACTTTGAGACTATTTGTACTTAATTGTACGTGAGACTTTGAGACTATTTGTACTTAATTGTACACGAGACTTTGAGACTATGGTACTTAACTGTACGTGAGACTATGATCTTTTTCCATGAATATTTATGCTAATTTGTATGCATGTGTATTTAACTTAAACAATTGCTTCGCCACTGAGTTGACGATAACTCACCCCAAAATTTTTAACATTTCAGGTTGAGGAGTCAGTTGTGGCGCGTGGCGGTGAATTGATCATGGATAACTTGTTTATTGTTATATTTTCATTAGTAGTTGAAAAATTCTTGAACAACGTTAATTATTTTAAAATTTCGTATTATTTTATTTTAACCATACAATGCTTTAGTTATTTTATTTGTTTATGGAGGATGGAATAGTTAATTTAAGTTAGTTGTTTTTACTTTTTTGGAACAAAATAAATGATGCGTTTCCGTTAAATTTTAGCCATTACCATGAACTTGTTATGTCGTGGTTCATATTACGCGTAGTTGCACTTTCTAAAAATTAGGGCGCTACAAAATCTTCATGAAACAACCTGAGGGTTTTGAAGATAAATCAAAGCCCAACTATGTGTGTTTGTTAAAAAAGTCTTTGCATGGATTAAAACAATCACCTAGACTGTGGAATAAAAAAATTGACTAGTGCATGCTTGATTTCCAATTTTGCAGAAAATAGTTTGATCACTGGTATTGGTTTTCTAAAACAAAATTAAAGTTGTTTTATTTTCTGATTCTCAATCTGGTATTCAGCTTTGTAAAAACCCAGTTTTTCACGATAGAACCAAACACATTGATGTACGTTTTCAATTTATAAGAGATATTGTTTCAAAAGGTTTGGTTTATCTTGAAAAAATGGCTTTTGAATACAACCCAGCGGATATGGGTACTAAGTGTATACTTTTATCTAAGTTTAAAACATGTTTAAAAATTCTAAATGTTGACCTTTGGTGATTAGTTTTTGATTATTTACCCTTGTTGGGTTTAACAGTTTACTGTGTATTTTTCTGTTAACCCAAAAAATGTTGGACTGATATTTGTTTTGTGCTTATATTGGTTCAATGGGGAAACTTGACTTGTTGTGTTCTTATTGAGGTTCTTTCATGTTACAACGTGCTTTAGTGTTGTTGTGACAAAAGTCCTATGTAGCTAAGTGCGAAGTAGGCAAAAGGCGATGATGACGACTGAAATGTTAAACTGTCTTAGTGAATCACAATGAGCTAAAGGTGGAGATTATTGTATTTATTGGCCTATTTAGTTGGCCTATTATATAATAATTGAAGCTCACAAAAACAGCCCACTATGCAGCCCATCCACTTACCCGGGTCACGGTTTCGGATCACGGAACCCAAACTCCAGTCCGCAGATCCTGAGATGTAATCTTGGCCTTTGGTTCTACACTTGATCTGAGCTACCCATTTCCTACCGATTTAAACACACCTACCCGAACCCTAATTCATTATCTGTGTGTTTAGCTTCTCTCTTTAAAGCTTTGGTCTGTATCTCGAATCTTCTTTCCTGATCTCTCTCTCTCACAGAAGTCCGGTCTCTCATCGCAATTCTGTGAAAATTTGAGTGATTTCTTAGGATCTAAGTGTTCTCTTCCTTAGTTCATAGTCTTTGTGTTTGAACTTGGGTTTGGTGAAATCTAGAGTTTTTTGGGCTAAGGTTTGATTTGATTCTTTGTGGTTTTGGGGTATTCTTTGTGAGGATCTAATGGATTTGGTGAGGCTAGTGTTGGCTTGGCTTTGTGGGTGCCATTTTGTGCTCTCTGGGTGATTCTCAGTTTTAAGGGTTGTTGCCCGTATACTTGTTATATCCATTTACTTTCTTGCTGTTTTCATTTCGATTTTGAGTCTTGAGTATATTTGTACATAATATGCTTTAGGTATAGGATCAAATATGGCAGGGGCTTACTGTAAGACAGTGTGAACTAATCATATACGTTATTTATCAAATCCAATGGATCAGGTTTTTTTTTTTTGGCCTTTTTTTATTTATTTTTCGCCCATAAAGGGCAAATTTATCTTTTAGATTAATCAGTTTTACAGATTTTTTGGTAACTGTTCAAAGTCAATCGGTTTTCAAGGGATCTGATTTCTGATTTGATTCCCGCTTTTAATTCTCTCCTCCACTTTGGAACATTTCACTTCTTTCTCCCCCCCATTGTTCTCGTCTGGGAAAGTTTTCATATTTCAATTTTCCTCCTTTTGTTTTGGCAAAATCGTGATCGGTTTCAATGTAAACTATTTTGCATCATTTTCGTCTAATTATACATAACATACACAATAATTATGCACTATTTTAAAACCACAATCTTTGACTATCACTTTTGAAATGACTCGATGTTCTATGTAAACTATTTATGCATCGTTTTCGTCTAATTATACATCACATACACAATAATTATGCATCATTTTTAAAACAAGATACTTTGTATCTTTTTGAAAATGACTCAACGTTCAATGTAAACTATTTATGCACCGTTTTCGTCTAATTATGCATCACATACACAATAATTATACACTATTTTAAAACCACAATCTTTTGACTATAACTTTTTGAAATGACTCAATGTTCAATGTAAACTATTTATGCGTCGTTTTCGTCTAATTATACATCACATACACAATAATTATGCACCATTTTAAAACAACGAACTTTGATTGTAACTTTTTGAAATGACTCAATGTTCGTTGTAAACTATTTATGCATCGTTTTCGTCTAATTATACATCACATACGCAATAATTATGCACCATTTTAAAACAACGAACTTTGACTGTAACTTTTTTAAATGACTCAATGTTCAATGTAAACTATTTATACATCGTTTTCGTCTAATTATACTTTACATACCCAATAGTTATGCACCATTTTAAAACAATGAACTTTTGACTATAAGTTTTTGAAATGACTCAATGTTCAATGTAAACTATTTATGCATCGTTTTCGCCTAATTATACATCACACACAAAATAATTATGCACTATTTTAAAACCACGATCTTTTAACTGTCACTTTTGCAATGACTCAATGTTCAATCTAAACTATTTATGCATCATTTTCGTCTAATTATATATCTCATACACAATAATTATGCATTATTTCATCTGTGGTGTTCATTGATACATCACCTTGATGTTGATGAGTATATTGATCTTCGATGGTGTATTTCGCAATTTTTTGCTCGTCTGGTTTTGAGTTTTGTTTTTGCTCCAGTTCGCAAGAGAGAGAGGGAGAGGGGAAGACGATTTGGTGTGATTTTGTATTTTCAGTTATGGAAACGTGATCTTCATCACTTCCATGATTGTAGGGCGTTATTAATGGGAAGGTGGTTACAAGATTTTGTTAGTTACTATTTTGTCCTTTTTGTCTTTTAATTAATTGATAAATGATGTAATTTTAATAGGCATCTAGAACATTGATCAAATGGAGTGGATGGATACGATCAATCTACACTGCCTTACAGTAAGAGGTTGTCTTACGAGATAGATACCCAACAGAAACAATCTAATATTTGTAGAAAATGAAAATATAACTAACTAATTGATTGTCCTTCCTTACTTAGGAGAAGAGTCCACCAAGCAACAATCACTGCCATTCAAAAAATTTATTCACATTGACAGATACTTCGTAGAGATTATTTACTAATTCATTCCGTTCCATTTTTTTCTTTTTATTGTTTCCAAGAATCAAGATATATAAATTAAAATTAAATATTTTTTTTAAGAAACCCACATGATAGGAGATCCGCTGTTGGTATATAAGAAAAAGGAAAAGAAAGAAAAAGTCGAGTGATTATGATAGTACTAAATTAATCCTAGTCCTTATCAAATTAGGACTGCCCTCTCTATAACTATAAATTCATATCAACAAAAACACAGAGCGTCATATTATTGATTAGAACCACAATTCAAAATTAAATCTTGCAGATTATATGGCTGACACTAATATTGGGACGCAGATGATCATCTCAGATTCTGGTCATGACCTACAACAAGTCGACAACAACGTTGTTTCGACAAGTTATCATATCGATGAATATCTTCGAACATATCATCGGGCTCTTGAATATCGACCAAGTAATGATGAATCGAGTCCCAACTTGACTGAAGATAACAGGGGCAGCTTAGCCGATGATATAATTTTGACCCTAGCAGAGCAAATTTCACGCCGCACACTACATAGAGTTTTTGAAACCGAGACGAGTTTGTTGGGTGGTGGTTTGTCTGAAGAAACAATGTCCAAGTATCTAAAAACGAGGACTTGTGCTGATGAAGAGCAGTCTGAAATAATATGCGTCGTGTGTCAAGATCAGCTTTACCAAGAAAAGACAATTAGGACGATTGCAACACTGGAATATTGTGGACACGAATACCATGTTGACTGCATCAAACAATGGCTGCGACAAAAAAACCTTTGTCCACTTTGCAAAGCTAAAGCTACCGGAGATGAGGATGATAAACTCTTAATTAAGCGCTAGGAATTTTTAAGCAACTCAGAAAAAAACTTCACCTTTTAATTAGTAAAAAAACAGGATCACTATATTAGTAAAACTAATAGCGTTGGTTTTTCAACAATAAGTAGATGTAATTGAATTATTCTAAATCTGTTTTTAGAGTTAATGAAGTTAATTTTTCTCTTCCCTTCTTGTGATGTTATATATAATTTTTTGATTGAATTTGATTGTCATGTTTATTGAAGATATGGGCTACAAGCAGTTTAACCTGGCTAGGTTTCTTGTTAATTTTTTCCCCTTTTATTTTTATTTCTTTTTTCTTTTTATTTTATGTGTATTTGCCAGATATATTGAGTGGAATACATATATATCTAATTGCGTTGTTTTTGTCAGAGAACAATAATAATAATGCATATTTGGCAAATTGGGATGTACCTATAAAATACGAACAATTCTGTGAAGTTGGCTTACATAAGTTGTTTTTATCCGATACTCCATGCATGAATACATATTTATCATATCCAATTAAAAAAATGAAATTCGAGCTTGAAACCACATCCATATGATTACTTATAAATCAACATATGAAAATCAGGGGCGGATGTAGGGGGGCTCCCCTGGGCCCGGCCCCCCACCCCCCACCCCCCCAAATTTTTTTTTTTTTTGCGTTTTTATGAGGTAAAAAAATAAAAAAAAATTATATATGTTTTTAATGGAAAACAAAAGTTGAGCTATGAGGAAAAACTTTTGGGCTAGAGGTACTAGAGCCGGCTGGCTACGCCCCTGATGAAAATATTAAAAAGTTATTCTATTGATAATATTTTCTACATGTCTTTTTCTTTCTATATGAGTTATCATATTTCATATTTGAATATTAATAAACTTTAGTTTTTTATACTTGAAACATTTATTTTTTAATTGTATTTAGTACGTCTATATTTTCAATAATATAAAATTATATAAAAAACTACAAAAAAAAAAAAAAGAAATTGCCGAGCAATTCAACATGTGTAAGTATTTAATAACAAGGAAAAATTGCAAACTTAATCCTATATCCATAGGGTGTTGCAATATTAGTCTTATAACCTTTGAAGTTCCGATTTTAGTCCTGTAAAAATAACAATTTTAATCATGTAATTCTTAGGGTTCAACAATCCTATAATATTTAAGTTGTGGCAATTTAAGTCCTATTAGTAAAATAACTTATTTTGAATTCGTACGTGTTTTTTATATTTCTATAGTTAGAAAACAATTCAAGTAGAACTCTTATCTCAGATTTTTATCCAAACACAAATTTCTAAAATTCTCTTCTCATTAAGAAATTTATTTTATAAATAATAAATAAATACAACCCAAAGTAAATAAAATATCGGTGTTGATGCATTTTCTATGATAATAAGTATATCGAATATTTTCTATGATAATAAGTAGAGCATATTATTCAAAGTACCAACTATGGATACAAGAAAAACTTTTCTAACATGTGAGATAAAAAACTATGTTTTATACCCATTTTTATGGTTCTTTTACTCAAATACCCATGACACTTGAATATAAAAGCAGAAAGTATGTAGGGTCCTATTTTTTTTTTATTTTTTCTCTCTCTTTCTATTCTCTTTTTGAATTTTATAAAAAATCTGATGAATCAAGAAAAAATGACGCCTACAAGACTACAGACAAATGAACATCATCCTCCTAACAAATGGATTGTTCTAGAAGACTTAATCTTCTGCTACAAATTCGTTACCTACAAAATCAACATCAAATACTCAAATCTCTATATATCATCTGTTAAGAAGAAATCTGCCCTCATCGCAAAATCCCACAGCTTGACGAGCTGGAGGTCGCTTCGAAATAGTTGTTCTCTGGATAACTGGGTTTCCGTTTCTGTTTTCTATTTTCTTTTTTATTTTTTGGGTTGGATACGGGTGGATCCGTCTCACGGATTTAGATTCGTGAGACGGTCTCCCAAAAGACTTATTCTTGTTTATATCAGGCTAAGAAAAAAAGGCAGAAAAATCGTAAAAGGGAAACTTGGGCAAAGCATATGTAATGCGCAAAAAAATCACCAAAACCTGGATTTTGAGAAAGAGGAAGAGAAGATATATAGTGCATAAACTATTTATACACCAAAAACACTTACTGAAGGGAAATCTTTATGTTAACAATCATTTTGATTAAAACAATTGCCAAAGTTGTTTTATTCATTAAATTATGTAATTCAAGGAATAAAGTCCCCATAGTTTATTAGTAGCCTAGTTAGGGATGGCAACGGGCGGGTCTGGGACGGGTTTGGTCAAACCCGAGACCCGCCCCGCGAAGAAAATTATGGACCCGGAACCCGTCCCGCCCCACCCCGCCTTGGACCCGAACCCGCCAGACCCGCTGCAATGAGAATTTTATTTGTCTGCTGCCTGTATTGCACTTCATTCGGGCCCTGTGTCTTGCAATTCAAAATCTAAGATTTTTGTTGTTTAAAATCTAAATTAATTTTATATTTTATTTATCAATGAAGGCTGTTTGGTAACGCCCATATGTTTAATAATTGATCATTTTTTTCAATTCTCTAAAGGATTCTGCAAACACATTTAATATCTGTTGCCAAGAAATACTAGTACTGTACAGTAGATGTCCTATTAATTTCTTGACTTAAAAATTAAGATAAATTTAACTAAGTTAATTATATGCGGAGCGGGTCCGGGGCGGTTCATAAGGACCCGTTACCCGCTCCGGACCCAATGATTTCTTAAAACGGGTCCATGGCCCGTCCCGGGCCCGTTTGACCGGGTTCAAACCCACCCCGAACGGGGCGGGTTTAATGCGGAACCGGGTTTTTGACCCGCCTCATTGCCACCCCTAAGCCTAGTAGGCCTCTCTAATAGCATCAAGTATTCCTGATATGTGTATCAGGTTTTAATCTCCATTACACTTTTTATGAATGAAAATAAAATAAAATAACAAGAAACAAGCAAAAGACTACTAGAGGATAGACAGAATCATGTCTCCAAAACACCGGGTCAAGCAAACAGCTATCTGCAGTTCAATCATCTTGCCGAAGAGGGTAAAATGGTAAAATGTCTTTCACCCTGGTAAAGTTTCTATTTTCCAAGTATACAACCACATTGATCCAATAGCACCGTATGTCCGTACAAGCATAAACAAAATACTTACAAAAATTAGTTTCTTTCATGAAAGGAAGAAAGACAAAAAAAGAAACTTGCTAAACTAAACATTAACAAGACACATTTGCATTTGCATAACTAGCTAGCTATGTCACACCCCAAATGCGACGCGACGCGACGCGACGGCGATAAATCAACAGTCTAAACCAATGATACAAATCTCCAAGTAAAAAGAGTCTAATGCAGCGGAAAGAAATAAACACAAGTACAAATTACATCTTAAGGTCCGACAATATCCAAATACAACCCATCAGAATATCTGAATTTAAACTTGCAGTCCAAACTAAAACAGAATGAAGGAGTCCAACAATAATAAAAGCAAAAGAAAAATGTCGCCGACTTCAATGATAATAGGAACAAGTACGACAAAGTGAGCACGGATTGAACAGATAGTTCGACGTCTTCTACGTGACTCCTCATCTAAGGTTAGAAAACATGAGGGAATGAGCAGAAATCTCAGTGGATGGGGTGATCGTGTGCAAGTGTGGCGATATATATAGTAAATGCGAGAAAATCAGTTGTATGAAAACACGTGAAATATGATGCATGATTTCACACACAGTCCACAAGCGTCGTGATAAATATATTTAAGTAAAATACTTATACAGTTTAAGAAACAGTTCGTGATCACACAAGCACTATGATTCGGGCAAGATAGGTAGGATTGCGTACGGAATGTAACGCCAATCCTATGCAAACGAGTAAAGGTTGCGTACGGATTTGTAGCGCCAACCAATGCAATACAAGTAGCGGTTGCGTACGGATTTGTAGCGCCAACCAATCGGGTCCGATTAACTCCGGAATCGTGTGGATCATACAGCGATTCCTTCGTTCTTCCTTGTAACTCCTCGTTCAAGATGGTCCAAGACCTGACACCTTATCGCTCCATAGGCAAAGACAAAATCCACATTGGAGCTTGCAAGGCTCGGATTCGTCATAATCATGATTATACCTCAAGATACTACGACGACCCGCTTCCCTTGGACAAACTCCGTCCCTCAGTTGCGGGATTAAGACGATGGGGCCAGAGAGTGGAATAGCTGCCGAGCTGCCCGGTTCCATCCCCGATGTATCCATTCCGACTGTGAGCTCGACACACCAAGTTGACTCAGGAAGGAATTAAATACACGTTCAGGAAGTCAACTAGGCAGTCGAGTATTATTGATTCAGGGAAGCATTTCAGGAAAAGTTTTTGAAATTTACGAGTGGCAATTATGGCGTTGGTGGAGTTATTTGAATGAAGATGATTATCGGGAGGATAAGCAATTTTCGATATCTTGAAAGATTAGGTGGAACATAAGTCCCGTTATAGATTCGAAATCGCAAGACGAGGATGTCGCCCGCGATCGGGTATTAATCGGTCAAGACGATCCGACAAGTCAAGGGGTTTTAAGAAAATAAAATCTTTAATTAATTATTAAAAGTCAGAGGGTCCAGGGCTGTTTCTTTAAAAGAAAAATAATTTGAGCTAGGTCCTTGTTAAAAGAAAATTTACAATTAGCCCCGTTTTGTGAAAAACAATACTTTTGGGGTTAAAAATTGAATAAGTAAATATCCCGACCTTGAAAAATTATGAGGTCAGTTCCTAAATTCTCTAAATTGTTCAGAGATTCAGGATTTTAAAGTTTTGAGGTCGAGTTTTTATAAAATTCTCACATTGGCCCCAAATTTGTTAAAATTGTCATTTCGGGCTCTAAGTTTAAAATAATTTGGAACTCACAAACCGGAAGGGCTTTTAATGTGATTCCAGTTGGAAAATATCACTAAGATCAGTGGAATATTGGGACAGAAACAATTTTAAAAATAATTAAGTATAGGTCCCTTAACTTTTGAAAATCTTAGTTTTGTCCCATTTTGAAATAATTGCCTTTAAGTCTTTTAGGGGTCCAATTGTTATGAAATTTGGACCTTGGGTCCAAAATATAAATATATTATAATTAAATTAGTACTTCCAGATGCACGGACTGCATAAGTTCCGGAAATTTCATTTTGGTCGTCAATTTTAATCTTTTATAATTTGGTCCCTCAATTTTTATAAAATTACTTTCCCAGCTCTAAACTCTTGGATTTTTGGAATACACTTAAAATATGTTATTTTCAGTCCTTTAAGAGTCAAAATTTCAAATTTTAAAATTAGGGTCTGGTACAGTTTCGAAAATTGCAAAATAGCCCTTAAACTTCTAAAATTTTACAATCTAGTCCTTGGGCTTTTAAGGGTTGATTTTAATTATCTAAAAACTCTTAAAACTTTATTAAAATGTCAAAACATAATTTTCGAACCTGAGTTCAGTCCCAAAAATCGAAAATTACAGAGAGGTCCCTTAAGTTTTATTTTCTTGCAATTAAGTCCACCAACTTTCTATTTTGGCATTTTAAGTCCAAAAATTGAAATTTAATCAATGATGCTCGACTTTTCCAGGTTATAAATCATACAAAACATAGATTTCAAGAGTCATACACATACATGACCATCTCATACAATGATTCATCAAATATAACAATAAAGTGTACATGTATGCCCTAATTTCCGATAAATCGCATTTTTGAGCAACACTTGAGAAATTTTCCACTTGGTACAAGAAAATATCATGCAATACATAATATATAGACAAAAACTTATGTGAGACTGTCTCACGGGTCTAATTTCGTGAGACGGATCCTATAACAAAATGAACCATCCAACAAGAAAGCCCCGATTCATCACATTCTCCCCTGTTTAGTTTTTTTTTTTTATTTTTTCCTTTTATTGACAAAGTCTCTTCCAAAAAATTAACTTGTAGTCAAACCATAAAATCTTTATCTTCAACGCTGCCGCAACCATGTCAGCCGGAGAATCGCCGATGAATCACGAAATAGAATACGAGAATATTGAAAAGTGAAATTTTGGTGTTGTGTTGGGGGAATATTGAATCTCCATAGTTAAGAGTTTGAATTTATACAAGTGATGACTCATGAGAGAGAAAGACGCAAAATTGAAGAGTAATTGTGAAGGTGTTCTTCGGGATTGTGTGATAATTGCAACCTTGATTTGATTAGATGAAGAGGTATTTTAATTGGGCTTCAATTTGGTTTGCCTTTCGCTCAAAGAACATGATTTGGATAAAAGATATCTTATGACCTGTGATAAATCCCATATGAGTAACTTTTTGCAGAGGTTGGAGTTTGATGGTGATGCACACAATATACCAGCTTCTGGTCTTGTGTATCAAATGAAAATCATGTGTCTTTTGGTTTTTTCAGAAAAATATCATTTTTACTCTTATAAGTATCTCTTTTTAAAGTGATATTTTTATAATAGAAATATATACTTTTAAAGAAAAAATTAATACTTTTGTGCCCAACATTATAAGGCATGTAAACATATAATAGTAGCAAACAGGTGTACATATGATTGCTAATAGGTGGTTCTGAGGATAATCAAGAAGTGTTATTTTTCTTGAAAAGTATTAGATTTACTCTTATAAGTATTAGTTTTTAAATAAATACTTTTAAGGTAAATACTGATACTTTTACACCAAAAACTGATACTCTTTAGGTTTCATTTTATAGTATCATTTTTTACTCAAAAAGTATTGTTTTTTATTGTAAAAGTATTACTTACCACATCTTTCAAAATTATATAATATTTTGTACTTTTTACTTGGAAATGAATACCTTTTGTTTTAAAATTAATACTTTTTATTTTAAAAGTATTACTTACTATATTTATTAAGATTATTTATTATTTTCTTTTAAAAATGATACTTGATACTTGAAATATTATTTTTCACTGGAACAACAATATTTACTATATATCTTATTTGCCATATTCTGCTCCCTAAGCTAGTGAAGAGAAGTCTAACATGGCACAACTTGCATGTTGATTTTAATAAAACAAATAAGAAGCCAATGTAGTTCTTATATGAACCAAACCCATCAACGAAAAGCAATGGTTGGCACCGACCATCAGTTGATTGATAGGACAGGGCTCACTTTGATTACCTTTTATTTATTTATTTAAGAGGACAAGAAATCACATTCAAGTTTATACACAAAACAATATTTGCGAACTTCATCGGAACTTCGGTCTGCTCATGGTCGTGTTGGCATGGCAAAGGGGAGACAATTTCAGAAAGAGACGGCAGAGGAGGTTTGGTTATATATGCCGCCTGATTTCCTTTTTTATTTTTGGGTTGGGTTTGGTTTTGGATGTTGGGGCTTCGTCTCACAGATTTGGACCCGTGAGACGGTCTCACAAGAGACCTACTCTAATATATATATCTCAAGTGCTCAATAACAAAATACTACATGCATTTTAATTAAAACACCTAGAAGTTGAAAGAATTTTTCCACCCACCTTAAAGATTGCATTGTTGGTGAAAAATGGAATAAATCACCCTTGATGAAGAAGTGACTTAGGTCAGCCCCTAAGTCAAGGAATATATAAAAAAAATATAGGAGTTAGAAAAATGAGGTTAAAAATTTAAGGAGAAGAAGTAGATGGTGAGAAATTGGAAATACTACACTTACCTTGTGTAGTGAGTAAAGTGTGACTAGTAATGGCTTCAAAATATAAGATTTTGGTCACCCTTAATAACAACCTTCAAGGTCAGCCCCTAAAACTCTAAAAATGAAAATGGAGTGTCAAAATTTGGAAAATAGAAAGAGAAGGAGAAAATGTACTAAAAATCCCATTTCTTATCTTATAGTCCAACTTCATCACAATTTCTTCTTCAAGATGACCTCAAGTCTCTTAATATCCTCAAATGATCTTTTAAGTATACCTCAAAATCAAAAATCAAACTTAAATTAGAAGGTGAAAGGGATGAGTTAGGTGATATCAAAAATGGGTAGAAAAGAAATTTTTCCTTACCTTAGTAGTGATGGTTCGAATTTTTTTTGAAGGAGCAGGGAGATGAATTCTTGAAATTTTGGTTAAGTGTTTGAAGGTTTGAAGAAGAGTATGTAGAGAGAGGTAGGAGGATTTTTAGAGAGAGAGAAGAGAAAATACAAGACTTAGAATAATTTTGTGTCGGTGAAATGAAATGTGGTGAATAAAACTTGAACAATTTTCTTGCCCAAATAAGGCCTCTTGGCCGTCCATATGGGGTGGGGAGGGGGACAAAATTTTTGTCTTGTTTGGTTAGATGATAAGTTAGGGTAATAATTGAGGAATATAGGGAGTAAAGTAATACCTATGCTACTATGTTAGGGACAATTGGCCAAAAGTCATGTTTTAGGGGGAATTTACATTTGTCTTGTTTGACCAATTGGGTGGTTGAATTTGTAGGATAATTCTAAGATGTAGGTTTGAATTAATGGTGTAGTAATACACAAGATGAATACATAAGGTGTATGTGTACAAGAGTTGGGAGATATTTTACACTAAAATACCTATCATGGCCGTCCCCCTTAAGGGTATTTGTGGTAATTCCATATTTTGTTTTGTCCCAAATTGATGATAATAGATGAATAATATCGATTTCCAAAATAATAAGTCTCATCAATTTCTTAATTCTATAAGGTATAAGTCTCTAAAATAAATAGTCTCTTAAAATTCTAAGGTGACTAATATATATACAAATAATAATAATGATGATCGATCAAGTGATCATTAATGCGAAGTAGAAGTAATAAATGGTTATGGTCACTAGTAATAAATAAAAAAAATTAAATGCGAAATATATATCATTAATATTTATCCGTCAAAGCGACGCGGTAAAATACTCAAAATAATACAAGGACGATACGTGAAACAAGTACATGCTTGAAATAAAATCGAGGGCTTCACAAACTACTTTGGATTTGGTAATGTAAAATCTCTCTCAGCATCATCTCCCTTATTTTAGGCTCCTCCATATTCTCCCCCACATCACCCTCCGGACAACATTTGCCGGGAGGATCGCAACTCGGATCGCATGACTCGAGATGTAAGGATGACACAAAGCCTCTATCGCTGTGATCCGTTTGGATGGATCGAATACAAAAAGTTTTCCGAACAAATCTATTGCCAAAAGATCTGCCTTTGGATATAGGCTACAAAAATCACTTCCTTGGGAAATAAGTGATTGCACGAACATCTTCGCCTTTGGTTTATCAATAAACTTGAGGTGATGAAGGTTGCAGGTTCCTTGAAAGATTGGCTTGTTTGGAATAAACTTTAGTGTATTACATCACTTTAATCCAGGAGCGTTCATATCGAATTAACAAGAATCAAAGACCAGATTGCGTAAGCGTACATGAATCCATAGAAGTTGAATCCTAGGATTTGGCCTTCTAGATCTACACGCATCGAAGCTTTTCAGAGAACCCTTTAGTTTTCTCCGTAGGTTTCTTTATGTCGATGGGATAGCAGAATTGAATATCGTAGACGTGTGACCTAGGGACCATAACCCTTACATAATTGTGTTTATATTGGGTACCCTATTTTAGCCCATCATTAAAATAGGAATAACTCATTAAGTCTCTACACATTAAAGGCCCACACCCTATTAGATACATTAAAGCCCAATTCCTTAAACCTTATTTGATCACTTATAAAATGGGCTTAACCTTAATTGACATTCCACAATGCATAATTATTTCACATATAAGTCCAATGTTGGATTATGATCCAACATGGCTTTCAACCAAGGATTTCTGCTAAGATGCATCCGACGGACCACATGTCAACGGATGGTCCATAATTGTTGATTCAAAGAGATCTGGCCGGTTGAACGCTTTCTAGCAGCACCAAAAGCTTCGGTAGTGGGATGGGGGTTAAAGTTTATATCCATCTCTGGATTTTAGTTTATGAAATCCCGATTTGAACATCCACACGAGGATCCAAAACGGACGCTTCTCTTCTCTACGATTGTATTTTTGGATCCAACAAAAGCAAAGGCAGCGAAGCTTATGTTTGATACATGTTTTTATCTTAATTTTGATGATTTTATTTTTACACCAAAACAATGTTTTTAATTGTTGTGCAAATACTCCTAAATGATTTAAAATGTTTTTACTATTTAGTCAGAGTATTTCTTCAAGTTTTATTTTAGATAAAATTGGACAACACTTTTAATGATTTTATGTTTATAAGTTTCTACTTCAAAACAAAGTTCTTAAATGTTGTCTAAATACTCCCGATCGGTTTAAAATATTTTTACTAAATTTTCGGAGTATTTCTTGAGGTTTATTTTCGACAAAAATTGGACAACATTTCTGTCTCGAGGTCAACCGGTCGCCCTATAGGGCAACCCGTGCCTGAAGATGAATTTTGGAACAAAAAATGAGACGGAATTATTTTTGGCCAGGTCGACCGGTCAACCAGGGTATCGACCGGTGGCGTCGACCGGTCGACACCCTGTCGACCGGTACCTGGGAGTCACGTTTTGAAACAGAACTCCTGCCTTATTAATTTTTGTTTGTGCGACCGGCTAACATAAGGGACGACCAGTCGAACACTACGTCGACCGGCCGCCCTGTGTAAATTGTTGATACGTTCATTTCAAACTCTATTTCGTGCGGCCGTCGTCGCCTTATGTTTTTGACAAAGAAATTTCGACCGTTTGACAGCAGACAAACTTTCCTTAAATTGTGGGATTGATTTCTAACAGCTATATTCTTGATTTTAATTGTATTTTTCTGTAGATTTTCAATCCCCAAGAGGAGCCTATGCTTAATCAATCATCCCCTATAAATAGAGGAATTTTTGTAGCAACCAATACAACAATTGAGATACAACACAACAAGATACATTCCAAGCAAACACTTGTTCTTCATAGTTATTATTCTTGTTGTAATTTGTCTAGCTTATCACTTTCACATCTTGAGGTCTAGGCTTTCATTTCTTGATTACACTTGCACTCAAATTGTATTATTCATTATTGAGTTGTAATCTTGATTTTTGGTCATCATTCAACACAAGACATCCTTGTGAGTATTCTTGTGGAAAGAATACACTTGGGTGATCTAGGTGATAGGTGTTTCAAGAGTGTGGTGCTCTTGAGGTGTTGAAGAATTTGGTATTCTTCATGATTGAAGATTGTGGTGATCTTCAAAGGTGCCGTTGAAGGAAGATTGCGGTAATCTTCAAAGGGAGATTGTGGTAATCTCCAAAGGTGGTGTTGAAGAAGAGTGTGGTGCTCTTCAAGGTGTTGTAAGTTGAAGTTGTATTAATTTTGGTAATTAATAAAATTCTTTTTCTTTTTGAAATCCATCTCGGATATACTGGGGTGGTAGAGGATTAGGCCCTAGGTGGGTTGAACCTCTATAAATCGACGTGTGTTGTTTACATTCCGCACCTTCTATATTGTCTTGGCTTGTTTTGTTCGAAAAAGACGGTAAAATCGAAAAGATGGAGATAATCTATTCACTCCCCTCTAGATTATCGTAGCCGCTTGGACTTACAAGTGGTATCAAAGCCACACTCTTTGGCAAGCTCGTTTCACATCGCGAGTGAAGAGGAACGATCGTCGGCTACAAATGAAGCTTATCGTTCCGGCACCTCCACCCCCAAGCCACCTCGATTTGATTCCAAAAAATTTGCATTTTAGAAAGAAAGAATGGAATGCTATTTACAAGGTTGTGGGTTCGATATTTGGAACATCGTCATCAATGGAGAATCCATTCCAATGAAAGACACACCATACACCTCAAAAGCTCTCAAGGAGCTCAATGATGAAGAAAAGAAAATCATCTCCTTAAATGGTAAAGCTCTTAATATTTTATATTGTTCACTTACCAAATTGGAATATGATCTTATTGTAGGAATTCGATCGGCTCATGAAGTTTGGCAAAAATTAGAAGCCACTCATGAATTATATGAAGATGATAGGAGCAACTCAAAATCATCTACTTCTCTAAGGGATACAAGGTCAAATGTAAGGAACAAGCCTTTTACAACATCCAACTATGAAGTAGTTGAACAATGTCTTATGGGCATCGAAGAAGAAAACGAGGTATGTCTTAAACCCTCTACTTCCTATGATATTGTTATACAAAATGATTATAGTGATTTGCAAAATGACTTTGATGACCTTCAAAATGAATTCCAAAGTTTACTTGTTAAGTACAAAAATTTGAAAAAAGAATTCAATGTTTTGAAAAATGATAAGGATAGTTTATTTACTTCCTATGAATCACTTTCATGTGCTCACACCACTACACTTGATAAGGTTAGAAACCTTGAAAAATAAAATAGTACTCTTGTTGAGGATATTAATTGCATGAAAAAGGATTTATCAAAATCCAACTTGAGTACCGATAAAATGACCAATATTGTTGATAGTTGTGATAAATTGAAACAAGGACTTGATCATAAGCCTAGTATTGTTAATTATGTGAAAAGAAATCAAGTACCTATGTATGTTGGTCATTATGCTCCTAAAATTGTTACTTGTTTTTATTGCGGTAAAAAGGGTCATACGGTAAATACTTGTCGGGCTAAAAATAGCTCTAATTATTTGTGGAGACCTAAAAGTCTCAAGACTAATCCCAAAGGACCCAAGCACTTGAGGGTACCACAAAACAATGTTATATTAGGTACCCAGCGAAATGATAATCGAAGAAAATTCATACCGCCAAGGAGACATCAAATGACCATCTCATTTGATCAAAGAAAAAGACACCACCAAAATGAATTTCAGAGAAGGAAATATTATCAACAAAGGGAAGGATATAATCCTTGGAGATGGAGCAATTGGAGAAGCCATCATCAACAAGATGATCTTCAAAGGGGAAGATATCATCAACAATGGGAACGGCACAACCCATGGAAATGGCATAATTGGTAAACCGTATCTCCATACTTACATACGCATTTTAATTTAGTATGCATGTTTTTATTTATGTCTAAATTGCAAAATGAGTTCTTATAATTTCAAAATTAAGGTCTTCTATATATATTTGTTTTTTTAAAATACTTTGAAAATGAGACCTTACATATTGTTTTTAAACTCTTATGGATTTCTATAGCATAAGCATTTTATTGTGATATCTCTTATTGCTTGGCCTACACTTGTGCTATTATATCTTGTGCAAAATTTGTTTAAAAGAATTGTGTAGGTTATATATCTCCTATTCATTGGCTATCGTCTATTACTTCTTCTAAGAGATTGTTAAACCATCGAGATATGTTCACTCGTATTATTCTTAGAACTCGATATTTTGTTCTTGTATTATTTATGCACTTATCTTTCAAAACTATTTCATCTCATCCCCTTAAGTGCCACTAAATGATTTTGTGAATTTTTCTCAAAAGGGCACTACTCGTAAAAACTCGTTTTTCTCGAATATATGTTTTCTCGAAACTCGTATATGTTGGATTTAGTCCATAATTATCCTTTTGCAAAGTTTAAAACTTTAGGGGTGAAAAATCGAATTTTTGAAAATTCTGGAAAATGAAATTGCACTGAAACTGGTACCCAAGAGCAGGTACCGGTGGGGGTCGATCGGTCGACCACACTGGTCGATAGCCCCGTTGACCGGGTTATATCATACGGACAGAATGTTTTTATTTGAAATAGGGGCTGCTACTCTTCATTTCTTATTCTCAACTTCGAACCCTAGCTCCTTCTTGTTCAAATTTTTTTCTTTTTCTCTCATTATCTCTCTAATTATCTAATCTTTGAGTTTATATCACTCAAATTCATCTTGTTTTCATGGCACCCCGTCAATTCACCGGACGAAATCCTCAAAAGATGAGAAGAAAGCAAAGGGGAGAATTTTCCTCCAACCCCCAACAAGATGATATTCCACAAGGAGATAATCAAAACCGGCTTACGGAAGAGGAGATTGTTGAATTGAGAGCCGGAATTTCAAAATCAAATATTCATTGGGACTCAAGTAAGTTATCACTTCTCTACGAGCTTCCCTCTAGAGCAAATAGATTTTGATTTCTAAATAAACTTGCGGAGGAGCACTATGAAAATATTGGATTGAACGACAAGAAAATTGCTTGCACTCGTATGGTTCGATTTATGGCTTTTCATGATGAATATCCGGAAATTAGGGCTTATTTTAAAATTCAAGGTTGGGTTTCATTATGGGATAATCCATGTTTGCATTATGATGACGAGCTTATAAAACTTTTTTATGCAAATATGTGGATTGCTGATGCTACGGAAGATAATCCGTTGGAACTTCATACATTCGTTAATGGTAGGCATTTTTCGTGGACATTGGCCGATATTTGTAATTATTTTAATGTGCCGAATGATGGAGTTGTAAATGTTGATTGCGCTCATTGGGATGATGATCTTTTTGGTGTCTCACTTTATGAGGTAAAAATATTTTTAGGAGTTTTTCCGGAAGTAACCTTCTCGGCTATGCCGCCAAATTATCGGATTGTATCTATTATTTGCTCCTATTGTGTTTGTGGAAAAGAAGTAAAACTCCCGAGTAATCTCGAACTCTTTCTTACCTATAAGATTATCCGAGGAGAAAGAGTAAATTATGAGGCTATTTTTGTGTATTGTTAGTCGGAATCAAGAAGGCTTACTAAGAAAAAATATACATTCGGAAATTTGATTTGTCGACTACTATACCTATCGGGCTACCCGGAAAATGAGATGAATACCAAAATTCGTCATAATGATTATGATAATGCCAACATTCTCCAAATGGTAAGAATGCGACAAAATTTACCACGGGTTCCCACCAAAGCCGCTAGGAGGCGTGCTCGAAATCCACAACAACCTCGGGATGATTTCTTTAATGACAATGAGGTTGAAAATATTGGTAGAGGAAATGTTGAGGAACAAGAAGATGAGGAAGAAGACTATGTGGGAAATGAAGAAGAGGAACAATAAGTTAGGGAGGAAGAAAATGTAGGAAATGAGGAAGAACACTATAATGAAGGAGAGGATGAAAAAAATGAGCCGGATGTTGAGGTTTTGAATCTCAAAGAGAGAATGGAAAAGGTGGAAAGAGAGACATTTAGAGATGTTGCATCTCTTAGAAAAGAGCTCCGGGTTGTGAAGGAAGAAAATTCTAGATTGAAAAAATCTATGGGAAATTTGAAGAAATTCATCAAAGAGCTTATTCCCGCAGCTTGCTTCTCTTCGGATGAGGATTGATGTCCCTACCCCTTGTTTATCTTAGCATTTTTTTTTTCCTTGTCCTTGTTGCTTTGTAGTCTTATGAACTATTGTACAACTCTATTGCACTAATGAGATTTGCTTGTTTTTCTTAAAGGGATGATCTAGCAAGAGTGCGAGTAGCTTTTGATTATTATGGTATTGGCCTTGTTGGAGCATTTGAGGGTAAAATTACTCTATTTGGCATTGTTTGATCATTGGTATGAAGTACTTGATGGTAAAAGTGCTTCTCTTAATTTTTGCTTAAATGCTTTTGTGATGCCTTGATCTTTTTGCTTAGATGGATATTTGGGACATTTGTAATGTCTTATATGCATTTGCATTGATATGAACTTCTTGATGGTTCTTTAAAATTTTGCTTGATGGCATTCGTAATGCCTTGATCTTTTTGGCTAAAATTATCTCAATTGGATCGAACCCTTGAGAATTTACTTTGTTGGGCCTTTTATTTGTTGAATTTATGTTGAAATATTTGCTTTTGGTGATGGTATGAAAAACTTGGCCTTATATCTTTTACAAGGGCTATACACATCTTCTTTTATTTTTAACGCCCGCCAAGTGTTCGATTAAATGTTTCAATGAATATTTCAACTTCTACATGAATCTCTTGTTTTCAAATGTCTTAAATACTTATTGAGATCATGTCTTGGCAAACAAAACGAGCTTATGGATTTTTCATGGTGCATTTCTCCCATTTTCGGATTCTAAGCCTAATTTTTTTTTTCAATGATTGATAAATCGTATATTTGGCGCACTTAGATATACTTGTATGATGTTTTTATCATCCAAACATTCTTTTTGATGATTCCAAAGAGGAAGAAACAGGAAATTGGCTCGTTAGCTCAAAGAAGCTAATAAAAGCTCGATATAAAAGCTATAAGCTATGACTTCTTAAAGCTATAAGTTGTGGAGTATACTTAGTCATATTATTGTATGATGAACTTATATACTTTTCTAATGGTGTTTTGTTGACAGGGCGAGCTTATAAGATCTTGTACTTAAGTACAATTTGTAAAAGCTAAGCCTTTAGCTTGTGGTTGATTATTTGAACATTACTCTTGATGTGCTTGTTGATAGGGGAAGTTCGTGCTTATCCTTGAAAATATTCACTCCTTGATTTGGTTGCTTATGTATTTTGGAAATGTTAGTCGCTTCTAAACGGTTAGATGTTTTTACCGGAAAATCATTTTAAAAATTGTCCTCCTAATATTTCTAAAAATTGTTTTGGTTTGTAATCATCAAAAAGGGGGAGATTGTTTGATACATGTTTTTATCTTAATTTTGATGATTTTATTTTTACTCCAAAACAATGTTTTTAATTGTTGTCCAAATACTCCTAAATGATTTAAAATGTTTTTACTATTTATTCGGAGTATTTCTCCAAGTTTTATTTTAGATAAAATTGGACAACACTTTTAATGATTTTATGTTTATAAGTTTCTACTTCAAAACAAAGTTCCTAAATGTTGTCTAAAAACTCCCGATTGGTTTAAAATATTTTTACTAAATTTTCGGAGTATTTCTTGAGGTTTATTTTCGACAAAAATTGGACAACGTTTCTGTCTCGAGGTCAACCGGTCGCCCTATAGGGCAACCCGTGCCTGAAGATGAATTTTGGAACAAAAAATGAGACGGAATTATTTTTGGCCAGGTCGACCGGTCGACCAGGGTGTCGACCGGTGGCGTCAACCGGTCGACACCCTGTCAACCGGTACCTAGGAGTCACGTTTTGAAACAGAACTCCTGCCTTATTGATTTTTGTTTGTGCGACCGACTAACAGAAGGGACGACCGGTCGAACCCTACGTCGACCGGTCGCCTCGTGTAAATTGTTGATACGTTCATTTCAAACTCTATTTCTGTGCGACCGGTCGCCCTATGTTTTGACAGCAAATTTCTGACCGTTTGACAGCAGACAAACTTTCCTTAAATTGTGGGATTGATTTCTAACAGCTATATTCTTGATTTTAATTGTATTTTTCTGTAGATTTTCAATCCCCAAGAGGAGCCTATGCTTAATCAATCATCCCCTATAAATAGAGGAAGTTTTGGAGCAACCAATACAACAATTGAGATACAACACAACAAGATACATTCCAAGCAAACACTTGTTCTTCATAGTTATTATTCTTGTTGTAATTTGCCTAGCTTATTACTTTCACATCTTGAGGTCTAGGCTTTCATTTCTTGATTACACTTGCACTCAAATTGTATTATTCATTATTGAGTTGTAATCTTGATTTTTGGTCATCATTCAACACAAGACATCCTTGTGAGTATTCTTGTGGAAAGAATACACTTGGGTGATCTAGGTGATAGGTGTTTCAAGAGTGTGGTGCTCTTGAGGTGTTGAAGAATTTGGTATTCTTCAAGATTGAAGATTGTGGTGATCTTCAAAGGTGCCGTTGAAGAAAGATTGTGGTAATCTTCAAAGGGAGATTGTGGTAATCTCCAAAGGTGGTGTTGAAGAAGAGTGTGGTGCTCTTTAAGGTGTTGTAAGTTGAAGTTGTATTAATTTTGGTAATTAATAAAATTCTTTTCTTTTTGAAATCCATCCTGGATATCTTTGGGGTGGTAGAGGATTAGGCCCTAGGTGGGTTGAACCTCTATAAATCGACGTGTATTTTTTACATTCCGCACCTTCTATATTGTCTTGGCTTGTTTTGTTCGAAAAAGAGGGTAAAATCGAAAAGATGGAGATAATCTATTCACCCCCCTCTAGATTATCGTAGCCGCTTGGACTTACAGCTTAAAGTAAGCCCCTTCTGACTCGAGTATCCAGTGGTGACAGAGATGGACCACATGTCAACGGATGGTCCATAATTGTCGTCAGGAAACAAGTATCTCAGGTGCACGATACCATCTGGTGATGACATATTTCGTCATGATCTCTCCATTTCCACAGCAGGTTCTTGCCAATCCGAAATAACATATTTTAAGGTCACAATTAGCGTCGATAAGGAGATTTCCGGGTTTCAAGTCCCGATAAAGAATGTTGGCGGAATGGAGATATTTGAACCTCTTAGCAGCTGCATTTTTTGCAGTACAAGTTATAAGAAATCACGTTCTAACAACACTTACAAATAAATATACAGAAAATGATATATCACTCTGTTTAATTTTTTTATTCTTGATTAATAACAATTGAGAATATATTATGCATCAAGGGTACATACAGATAAATAAAACATTAAAATTCTCTATCATTGTCCATCATATCTCTTAATTAAAATTCGTTGTCGAAAAAACTAAAACCGAAACATGAAAATAGAAGAGAAGTATTTATTACCTGGAAAATAAAGAATCTGCAATGATCGTTGGACAGAGGTTGCAGAGATGTAAATAACTGATGAAGATCAAGTATCCATCAACTCATACACCATATATAAACTTCCTTAAAACCTCTCCAATTGTTGGGCATCATAACTTCCTTGAGTTCAACAACGTTTTCATGCTTAATGCATCTCAACAGAGTCATTTCCCGTAGAGTCCTTATCGCACTAACTCGATTTTCAAAAACGTCCATGATTTTCTTGATGGCCACTTTCTCATTCGTCTTCTTATTAATAGGTAAACAGACCACACCGTATGATACTCAGGCTATCGGCTTGATCAGAACATATTTCTTGTCGACTTCAAAAAATCTGCGCCACATTTCAAAACCATGCTTTCCCTTATATCCTTCTGAAGGCTCCACAAGAGTCGTCATTTCAATTTTCTACAATTTCACATTGAATGATCGAAAATAATACTTTATACGAGTCTTGGTAGAAAAGAAAAAAATATTGCGAAGAACGTGAAGTGGGCACTTACAAGATTGAATAAGCATGATCTCGAACGCCTTTTCTTTCCCTATATTATACTCGATGAAAAAAGGGAGGTTTATGAAAGACGTTGATAACTCAATGGAAAAGACGGGTTCAGATTATGCGTGTTGGTTATCCATCTTGTGCCATAATCACTTGCCCTACTGACATTCATTTGGGCAATGCTTTTGAGGCTTTGCCATGGAGGATGTTCCCGAATCTCAATCCTCGGACCCTCCTCTTGTTATGGCTCCATGTAATCCGGTTCCTAAGCCTCGGGTTACTCATCTTGGCTCCATCTCTAACTTGTCTGATCCTCTAATCTGCCACTGGCGATTCAACACCCCCTGGAGAAACCGATTCGCACTATTAGTAGATCCTTCAGGGATAGTTCTCTAGATACAGCAAAGCTCCGGCTAGTTCAGAATGTCGCCCAATGAACGACCCTGACAATTCATAACCTTTCGATTATTATGGATTCTACTAGGCCTAAGGAATTAGATATTGCGGCTAATAAGCAATGGGCGGATTATGATGATGAGGATTCTAATGAGCATGCGCCTGATCATGAGGACCATCTTGCTTCTAACACTTCCGTGCGCCCGCCACAAATTGCTCCCCCACATATCTCCAAATGAATTGCATCTTCTAGAATATGGGGGGGATTGGGAATATTGCTTCTCGTAATGTTCATAAGGTTTTATGTCATAAGCATAAACCGTCTTTACTGGCTATCTGTGAGCCTACGGTTGACATCAATTCGATTTCTGATTCATATTGGACTAGTCTGGGTTTGAGGTTTGTAACTCATAACTTTTGATCTAATGGTCGGGTGGATATTTGGGTATTCTGTAATCAGGGGATATCTATTTTACAACAAAATCGGCTTCTTCTTAGTGTATTGTTCTTGTGTGTAGTCGGCTTCTCAGATTTTTCATATTGGTTTGGTTCATGATTTATGCAATCATATTTACCGTCGCACGCAATGGTTGGATTTGGTGAATTTGGGTCTTGATGATTTGTTGCTCCTTGGTGACTTCAATGTGGTTTTGGGTAATCATGAAAGATTGGGCCATGGTATTCTCTCCCAGACTTCTTGTCGATTTCGGGGTTTTTACGGATGATCTTTGGTTTGTTATCAGTGCCTACTACGACCAATACCTTTACTTGGTGCGCCACTTGTACGCCCCTTTCTCTTCTGCAGGCGAAATTGGACCGAGCTCTTTCCACTTGTCAGTTTTTTCACTCACTGACAAGCGGTTAAAGGTTTGGTTCTTCCTCGCATTAGATCGGATCATCACCCCCTCTTAGTTTCTTGTTCGTCCTCCGTTAGCAGAGGTCCAGTTCCGTTTTGTTTCCAACGCATGTGGATTTCTCAAGACAACTTTTGGGATCTTGTTACTTCCTCATGGGTTCAGTCGTGTCTTTCTCCCAACCCTCTTTTGCGTATTATGTTGAAGCTCAAAAGCTTACATGAGGCCCTTAAGGGTTGGAATAAGAATGTTTTTGGTGATGTTAATCGTAAGGTGGATATTCAGATGGAGAAATGTTGGGAAATTAATTTTTAGATTTTGATGAATGCCATGTAAAACTTAAAATAGAAAGTTGGCACCCCATTTTCCTTGTAATTTGCATTGTAATAGATAGGGCTGGTCGAGCTGAGTTAAGTCAGCTATGCCTGAACATGCAAGAAGTCAACTGAAGACTAGAAGGAAGACTCCGCTGTGAGACAGCTGAGCGTAGCAAGGAAGAAAAGACAGGAACTCGACTGAAGGTGCAGCTGAGATGCAGCTGAGTAAAGTGTCAGTCAAGTCAACTCAAGATAGCCAAGTCTCAAGTTGATGTGACAGATGAGTCATCCAATGATTGGAAGCTGACTCGAAGTCATCTGGGGAAGCTAAGGAAATGCAGTCAAGTCGAGACAACTGAAAGAGATCCATTGCACAGAAGTCAAGAAAATTACTTAAATAAGTAATACTCTCATACCGCCTTTCTAAAAGTGCTCAGTCCCAGAAACGTGCAAAAGGAATAAACCAATGGGAAGATCGCACTGTGTCGAACTCGAAAAAGTCAAGACTCATTCAATACGAGGAAATGTCAATTCCAAGGACTGCAACAAGACAAGCCAACGACCACAAGTGTCTTTTGAAAATTAACCTATCTCTTCAACGGGCAAAATTTTCAAAAGAACACTATAAAAGGTTGAGGAATCACCTTGAGAAAAGGTTACGTTGATTACCTGAGAAAACCATTACAAGCAAGAAAGCAATATTTGTAACCTGAAATATTCTCAAGTCATTTAAGCTCAATCCTCAAGCCTACATTACAAAGGAAAACAATCCAACACTCACCTGTGAAGGAAAGATAACTTCAATCAGTTGAAGAGGAAACATTTGAAGAATCAAGGGGTTTACATTCCACAAAGGATTGTAGAAAGGTTCAAGGTCGAACCAGTCTCAAGTTTTTGGAGGGCTTCGTGATCAAATCCAAGAAGCTTGAGCAAGTGGGCTGTAGTAGCAAGGCAACGCCTGTGAAGAAGCCGAGTCGCACGAGAGCCAGCCGTGTGTGACCAAGGCATCTCCAGACTGAGTCCCAAAGGATCAAGTCAGCTGTGTGATCAAGGCTTGCATCTGGACTGATAACCACTTTGTACATTGATCAATACATAGTGGATTCCTCCACGAGTTGGAGAAGAGAGGAGTAGAAGAATTACCCCATCTTCGAACCTCTATAAAAACTTATCGTGTCATTTACATTTCAAAGACTTTAATTATCGCATATTATTCTCGATATCACGATAAATTTGTTGTCCATCCGATAATTAACAAAGTGCTATAATCAAGTATTAAAACAAACTTAAACCAAAATTCAAGGGTGTTAAGTCTTTTGAAAACATATCACAATCGAGTTAAGTTTTAGTCAAAACAACTAAGTTATTCTATCAATAGCTCGAGTCAGTCATTGAGTGGCTAACTCTATTTGATTAACTAACTTAGTCCACCAAGGACTTAGCCGTGAAATACTACTCTGAACTATTTAAAAAGACTAAATCAAAAAGTTGGTAAGGTTTATTCAACCCCCCCTTCTAAACCTTACACTCACACCCCTTGGGACCTACAAGTGGTATCAGAGCGGTTGGTTCATTGAGCCTTCCGCATGCAGTTCTTGAACTAGATCTCCATTCTTTCAAAGCTTGCTTTAGCACTTGATCTTTCAAAACTCTTTTATTCAGCAAAGTTATTATCATGGAAGCAAATTTGACACGCATCCCTATGTTCACAATTGAGGAATTTGATGATTGGAAAATTCGTATGCAGGCTCATCTATCAGCATTACACGATGAAATGTGGATAGTAATAGAAGATGGGCCACGCAAATTTTAAAAGTGAACACGATTGCAAGGAGGCTGCTGCATTTGAAGGAGAAGAGGATGTTTCTCCCAGACCAGCTATGGTTGAAAAACCAAGAGCTGAATGGACAAATGATGACAGAAAAAGATACAACTTGGACACGTGGCCAAGGACATTCTTTACAAAACTCTGGATAAAGCCATGTTCAACAAAGTCAAATCATGCAAGACTGCAAAAGAAATTTGGGATAAGCTAACTTTGATTTGTGAAGGCTCTGAGCAAATCAAGGAAAATAAGCTATATGTTGCTGTACAAAAATTTGAAAACTTTACGATGCTTGCAGGAGAAACCTTGGATCAGCTGGATGCTAGATTCACTGAAATTAGCAATGAACTGTCAGCACTTGGGAAAGAATATACACAGAAAGAGATGTGTATGAAAATTTTAAGAAGTCTCCCAGCTGAGTGGGAAATGAAAGTCATGGCCTTGAGACATTCCATGGATCTATCAAAAACATCCAACCATAAGTTATTCTCAGATCTCAAAGCCTATGAATTTGAGTGAGAAGAAAAGATCAAGAAAGAGGCAATTTGTGCCCAAAACAAATTTGCTCTAATAGTCAAGGATGGGAAGAGAGCTGACGTCAAAGAAGTCATTGACCAAGAAGAGATTGCCCTGATGGTTAAAAGGTTCAACAAATTCTTCAAAAAGAACTACAAAAGAGGCAAAGGTGAATCTTCCAGAAGACACTTAGCTCCCTCCAAGTCAATGGAAGATAGGCCACCCAAGAGAGCAGAGCATCAAAAGATCGAATACCAAAAGAATCGACAATCCAAGAATGGAAAGAGTGATCAAAAAGTTGAGAGTCTATCTTTGAACCGCAGCAACCCGGTCACTATGCCATTGATTGCCCATATCCTGTAGTGAACAAATACGGGAATGAAGAGGAAAGAAAAGTCTTCAGAGAAAGAAGACAAGAAAAGAAAAAGGCATTGTTAGCCGCAGAGATCTGGCCGAGACAACCAAGTCAAAAGACACAAAGCACGTGAGACTCGGAGAGTAGTGAAGCCGACTACTCAAGTGACTCGAAGAAGAAGCCTTGATCCTGCCTAATGGCCAAAGAACAAGACCAACGACCAAGAAGATGAGGTACACTCTAACTCATCACACTCAGACACTAGTGATAGTGATTGTGACACACACACCTCATCACCCACTAATCTTTATGATTCATTAGGCAAAATGATGAAAGACTTTGAACACATTAAATCCTCGCACACACTTGCTAAATGAGGAAAACAACACTGCTTTCAAAAGCCAAAACTCACGGTGACCAAGGAGCCGAGTACTACGAGTCACATAGCCGATGAGCATAAAGAAATAAAAATTTGGAAATACTAAGTTAATAGCGAGAAATATTTGCTATAGAAAAGACGGAAAATGACCTCAAAAATGTGATTGTCTCATTCACTAAGGCTTCTAAATCTTTGGATGATCTTATTATGAGCCAAAGAGAATGTGGAGATAAGACAGGCTTAGGATTTAATTCCTCTATGCTAAGTCAAGCTCCCAAAGTGATTTTGGAAAAAGGATCTTCAAGCAATGAAGCATCTCAAAAATCCAAAACTCCAAATGGTGCACACACATTCATTCCAAAGCACAATCACAACCAAACTGGCCTTGGTTATAAAGGAAAAAGAAAAGAGCCAGTTGAGTATGCTGAGAGGGCAGCTGAGAAGAAATCCAGCCGAGTTCATCAGCAAACTCCAAATAGGAAGTACTCTGTAAAGAAGAAACAGAGCTACCAAAAGCCCCAGAAATTCTATAAAAGGAACACATATGATGGGAATGGTAGAAATTATCCAAGCCAAGCTGATTGGAATAATGTGAACTATCAGCAAAGACCTATGAAATACATGCCTAGATGGCAAAGGCCTAGAACTCAGCAAAGGCCATTCCAAAGGCAAAAGAGCTATCCTCAGCACACATATGCACCCAAACACTACGCACAGGGGTATCACAACTACCCAAGGAAGGCAATTACTAAAACACATACACAGGCATACAGACAAAAGAGACAGTTGTATGAACCTAAAACCCCCAAGCAATTTGCCAAAGTTAATTATGATTATGGCACTGATAGATGGCAACGTCTTAAAGTCAAATCATTTGGCTATAGGTTGGTTGGATCATCTTACAATACTAACCCCTCAGGACCCAGACAAGTATGGGTACCTAAAACCTAATTTCCTTGATTGCAGGTTCAAGGAGTAGCTGAGTGCCAAGGAACCTGGTACATGGATAGTGGTTGTTCCAGACACATGACAAGAAACAAGAAAAATCTATCAAAATTCAAGGAAGTTAGAGGTGCAAAAGTTATATTTGGGGGGAATGAAGCTCCAGGAGAAATAAGAGGCATTGGATCCATCAAGAAAAATGGATTAGAAATTACAGATGTTGCATATGTTGAAGGCCTCAATTTCAACTTACTAAGCATAAGTCAACTCTGTGACAAGGGCTATAATGTTGGATTCAATATGGGAGTGTGCCAAATCAAGAACATGAATCTAATGAAGTAGTGCTACAAGGATGCGGAGACAAAAAAGAACATGTATGTGGTGGATTGGTCAATCGCAACACCAAGCACTTGTCTACTAAAAAAAGCAGCCGAATCAAGTTGGTTGTGGCAAGAAGCCTGAGTCACCGAATTTCAAAACTATTAACAAACTTTCAAGAAGTAATCTTGTAGAAGGACTTCCAGACTCATTATACAAGAAGGAGAGTGTATGTGATGCATGCCAGATGGGAAAGCAGATCAAATCATCATTCAAAGAAAAGACATGTCCATCTTCAACAAGAATATTGCACTGTTACATATGGATCTATTTGGTCCAATTGAACCAAAGCTAGCATAAGCGGAAAGAAATACACCTTGGTGGTAGTAGATGATTACTCAAGATATACATGGACAATTTTCATGTGTAAGAAGAAAGAAACCTTGTAGAAGCTACCACAGCTGATGAAAAGAATTCAAAATGAGAAGAGTCAAACCATTATGAAGATTAGATCTGACAGAGGAATTGAGTTTGTCAATGGAATAATAACTCAGTATTATATTGAAAATGGTATTGCTCATGAACTATCTGCATCAAGGACTCCACAAATGAGAATGGAGTTGCGAGAAAAAAGGAATGAAGAACTCTCAAAGAAGCAAGGACCATGTTAGTGGCAGGTCGCTAAGAGATTTTGGTCAAGCAATAAACACAACATGCTATACTCAAAATAGATGCATGATAAACAGATAGCTGACAAAGACTCCTATGAGATTTGGACAAGGGAGAAAGCCAAATGTTGCATATTTTAAAATATTTGGATGCAAATGCTTCATTCATAACAATGGCAAAGATAATTTAAAGGCTTTTGATGCTAAAGCTGATGAAGGTATCTTCTTGGGATACTCAGTTGAAAGTAAAGCCTATAGAGTACTCAACAAGAGGACAATGGTTATAGAAGAGTCCATCCATGTTGTGTTTGATGAACCCAAGGTAAATGAAGAAAACATTGAAGAGTTAGCTGACAAGCTGAATCAGCCAACCATGCAGAAGAGTCCCTATGTTGAAGTCAAGCCGAATTATGAACCCGGATGAAGATGAGATAGTGAGTCTCAAAGACAATTTGGAAAATCTGCAGCTAAGTGATGATGAGAGAGCTGATCAAAATAACACAGCTGCAAGACGACTGAATCCAGCGAACTTACGCCAACCTGATGTAAGATGGCTGAGAGACCATCCACAAGAACTAATCATTAGAGATGTAAGAGAAGGTGTGAAAACCAGATCCAGGACTCAACAAGAAGCAATGTTCACTTGTTTTATCTCACAAATAGAGCCAAAAGATGTGTCACAAGCATTGGATGACACACATTGGATTCAAGCCATGCAAGAAGAGCTGAATCAGTTTGAAAGGAACAAGGTATGGAAATTGGTTCAAAGACCAACTCATCAAAATGTCATTGGTACAAAATGGGTCTTCAGAAACAAAATGAATGAAGAGGGTTCTGTGGTATGAAACAATGCAAGATTGGTAGCCAAAGGGTATTGCCAAGAAGAAGGAATAGATTTTGATGAAACTTTTGCCCCTGTTGCAAGATTAGAAGCAATGAGGATGTTTTTTGCCTATGCTGCACACAAGAATTTCATTGTATATCAAATGGATGTAAATAGTGCATTCCTGAATGGATTATTGGAAGAAGAAGTCTATGTTGAACAACCTCCAGGATTTGAGCAGAAGACTCTTGGAGATAAAGTATACAAACTCAAGAAAGCTTTATATGGATTGAAACAGGCACCAAGAGCATGGTATGATACATTATCACAATTCCTGACTGAGAACGGATTCACAAAAGGCAAAGTGGATAGAACACTCTTCAGAATTCAAGATGGGAAGAGTATACTGCTTGTTCAAATATATGTGGATGATATCATCTTTGGATCCACAAACAAGGAGCTGTGTGATAAATTCTCAAATCTCATGCAAAGCAAATTTGAAATGAGCATGATGGGAGAGAGCGACATTTTCCTTGGACTCCAAGTAAAAAGCAGTGAAGGATGGAACCTTCATAAGTCGGACAAAATACACCAAAGATTTAATGAAGAAATTTGGTATGGAAGAGAAGTCTTCAGTGAAAATACCAATGAATACATCGGTCAAAATGGATATGGATGCGGATGGCAAGCACGTGGATCAAACAAGATCAGAGCACTTATTGGATCATTGCTCTATCTCACAAAGAAGCGGGCCGGACATCACCTTTTTGTAGGTGTATGTGCAAGATTTCAATCGCTCCAAAAGAAAGCCACATGACCGGAGCTAAGAAAATCTTGATATATTTGAAAGGAAGCCAAGAAGTTGTCTTATGGTATCCGAATGAAGGTGGATTCAAGCTAATTGGTTACTCAGACTCTGACTATGCTGGATGTAGAGTTGACAGAAAAAGTACATCAGTACATGTCAAATGCTTGGAAATAGATTAATTTCTGGTTTAGCAAGAAGCAAAATTCTATAGCCACCTCCCGGTAAGCGAGAATACATAGTGCGGGCAACATTTGTTGTGCCCAAGTCTTATGGATGAGACAAAGAATTTGAGAGACTATGAAGTTGAAGAAAAGGAAATTCCAATTATGTGTGATAACACAAGTCTTTATTGCAATCACTCGAGAATCCCGTCGCACTCAAGAACAAAGCACATTGATGTCGATATCACTTCATAAGAGATCATGTAGAAAGGAAGGACATCACCTTGGAATATATCTCAACCGAGCAAGTTGGCGATATATTCACAAAACCATTATGTGAATCAAGATTTGAAGAACTCAAACATGAATTAGGGTTAATTGAGCTGAGTTGACACTCAGAAGACTCAAAGAAAAGAGATGGAACATGAAAAGATGAAAAAGAGCTGAACTCCTGAATTAGCTAAGTGAATCAGCCATATCGGAGAATCAGCTGCATCGAGTTAGCTGACAGCTGAGTACCTATGTGAAAAGAAAGAAGAGTTGAATCAGCTAAGGAGTAAGCTGAAACATTTATGAGCAAAATGACAAAAACGCAGTCGTTTTTACAAAGCGGGAATGTTTTTAAGAATGACATCAGCATAATTATGACGTGTACAGTCAAAAGCTGCATACCAAGCTTATGATTGGATATAAATGCTGCTGCATTAAATACGAGAAATTAAATGTTAATCGGCGTGCAAATCTGAGCCGTTGATCTTGATCAAATTTCAAAAACCACCCGCACGTCCTTTCATAACCCATACTTATACCATTTCGTCCGATTTTCTCTCACTTTACCAAAACCGTTCATCTCTCTCAAAAGCAAAGAAAGCATTTTTACTCTCAAAATCCTACAAATCCTCAAGGCTTATTTTCAAAGTTTCATTCGGTAAATCTTCAATAAATGGCATCTACTTACGACTTCGTCAAGTTGGGAAAGCAAATCCACACGGGATCTACTGTGGATTTCGAACGCATGATCAAACAGGGGTCAGATGAAAACCTTGTGAAGAAAATAGCAGAGAAGTTGGAGAAATCAGGACTGAAACCCTTTTTGTCGATGGAGTTTCAGATGACCTACGTGGAGGAGGTCGCACAGTTCTATGTGAACGCTCAAGTTCACGATTAGGGCATCAAGTCCTCTGTTCATGGGAAAGATTTCACCATCACCGCCAAGGATCCGCGTAACATCGATGTTGCCGCGGAAGGAGTGCCGGAGATTTATAAAGTTGATGTTAACCTGGCTGCTGCTTGGAAGGAAGTAGCCAAGCCTGACTGTGCTGCAAAGGTTGTCTACACAGCTAATAAGAAGCTGCTGAAGGAGGATTACCACAAGCTGTTAGACATTGTTGCCAAATGCATAGATATCAAGTTTGGAAGCTTTAATCACCGTCAAAACCAAGTTGATCGTGATGGTCGCGATCATGGAGGAGAAGAAGGTGAACTGTCCGAGTTTGTATACATCGACGCGAGAATATTGGGAATAAATCTTTCAAGGAGAGGATGGTTCGTTTGGAGGATCTTTGGGATATGGCCTGGTGATTGGTCGGATAATGGAAGTGAAGGGAGTCCCTCTTCGACATGGAAAGGCGTTCCATGTAAACAAGAAAATGTTCCGATCGAACCTTTCCGGAGCACAGAAGAGAGCATACACCAAGAGAGCTGATACGAGTGAGGGAGAATCGGTGGCCCCGAAGAAAGAAACAGCTTGTCTCCTCCTCTCCCCGTAAGAAGACTCGCCCCTACAAATTTGCAAAGAAGATGCCGCCCCTGCAAAGAAAGAAAAAGAAATCCGCACCTACCCCTGCAGCCGAGTCACCTGCCCCTGCAGCCGCAGTGGAGAAGGAATCCCAAATGCCTTCTCTAGTTATTAAGAAAAGGATGACTGATAAGCCAAGAAGACCAGCTCCTCAGAAAAAGACAATAGCACCGGCCCCCGCCGCCCAGGACTCGGAGGAAACTGCATCTAAACCAGAAATTCCTCTGGTAAGGACCAAAAGAAGAAGACTCTTCAAGCGATCAGAGCTTGAGAAAACAGCTGAGTCTGCCACTCAGCTGGAGCAGATCACGGAAACAGCTGGAGAAGTAGAGTCTCCAGAGATTATTGATGCAACTGCCAAGTCTGCTGAAGCCGATCAGCAGAGGCAAGTCGAAGAGCCAGCTGTGGACAGGACAGCTGAAGAACAAGGAGCAACTGAGACAGCAAACTCTCCTGCTGACAGGACTATATCTCCACCTCTCCCTGATGCTGCTGAAGGAGTTGAGCAGCAGAGTATGTTGCCTTCTATTCCTGAAAAAGAAGGACAGCAAGGAGATGATGATAAAGAAGATGATGATATGATGATCCTATCCCCACCATATCCAGACATCCAAAATCGTCTGCGAGAATGGAGTAAGTGGAAGCTGAGTCAATCCAGGGAACAGTTCCAAAGGCCAGAGTTTATTGAAGAAGAAGAAGAACTGTTGAATTTTCTCGGATTGACCACTGTGGTCCAAGCACTGGATGAAGAAAACTGCACAGATATCTTGCAGATCTTCAAAGACAAGGAGAAGCAGAGTAGCGCAGAGGAAGTCAAGCTCGTGAGAAGGCCAGCATTTGTCCCCATCGAACCACTGATCATACACATCCTCATCTTGACATCCTCTCAGAGAGTGATGAGGATCTGGACCCTGCTGCTGCTACAGAAGAAATGCAGCAAGCCATTCGGGAATCTAGGGTCCTACATGAGCAACGGTTAATGGAAGGACCAGGGGAATCTTCCAAATCACAGTTGGAGATTGATCCTATGGGAGTGGTGCAGCGAATTGCAACCGTTGTTGCTGCCATCACTTCCCCTGCTCACTCTGATAAAGGCATTAAGGGAACTGGCGATGAAACTGGGAACTTGGGGACCCCAGTCGAGCCAACCCCTAATGAAGGTGTCTTACCACCTGCCCCAACGGCTGAATACTCAAAGGGAACAGTCGGGAGTCTGGAGACGAGTGACCCCAATCCAAGTCACTCAGCTGGTGTGCCGGCTGAGGGAGAAACTCCCTCCACTGCAGCTAGGTCGGAGAATGCTGCAGCTGACTCCACAACGAATCTTGGAGGCGAAGTGGAGAAGGAAAAACAAATGGATACACAGCAAATTGTCACTGACGAGGCTCAGACAGTTGAGACTGTCTCAGCTGAAGTGCCAACTGCTTTGAAGGCCAATGACGCTGCTGAAGCAGCAGAGGCACAGGAGGGATCTGCCCTGGGAGTTAACACTCTGGGCGATGAAAGTGCAATCCATGGAGTTGAGACTCCAGTGGATGCCACCTCTGAAGACCCTAAGGCAGTTGAGTCTGTCGAAGGGATTGTCCAAGGCCTCGCTGCAGTTGAGATTGCAGGAGGTAGTGAAGGCCAACGGGAGGTTGAGACTTCGGGGTAAAAGAGAAGCCACGAACATCCCTCCTACTATCATTGATCCATCTCAAAAGGAGATAAGTGCTCTTCACGATTCCCACGACGATCCTGATGTAACCTTTCTGGGATCTGAAGGTGAAGATGAGGCTGAGTCATCCCCCATTGCCGATCCAAAAGACTCAGCTGAGGATGTTCTCACAAGCACGAGTAAGTCCGATCTAAAGGCTACTCGCCAAACCTTCAACTTTGATGATGAGCCACCCATGCAAGTCTCATCATCGTCCGATGACACTACTGATAAGGCCGAGGACCGGTCAACTCATATGGGAAAATAATTTGAGACCGAAGGTGCTGAGACAACTGAGGCTCACCAGTGGGTCAACTCCACAACAAGAACCCACCACAAACAAACAGAGTCAATTGCGCGCAGCTCCCAAGCCGCAGCAGAATAGACTCCACCAGGCACATCACGGGCACAAGTTACCATTGAGCATATTCCCGTTGCCCGTGATGATCCGTTTGAAGAATCGTTTCCCTTTTCTCTGGAGCTACCTGACCTTCTTGAAGAATCAGCTAGAGATCAAGAACGTTTCCATAAACCTGATCCTGTTATTCCAACAGATACCATCGTCCCAGCAGACTTTGACTTTGATGCTGCTTGGCCGCCAGCTGAGACAGAAGTGACAGCTGAGGTTCGAGAAGTTTTCAAGGCCATATTTGCAGAGATAGAGAAGATGGAGAAGCACCAGGCCTCACTGGACATGAGACTGGATAACCGAGACGCTAATCTTACTGCCGATCTACGAGGAATAAGTGTCAGGATCCGGGAATGGTGGCAACAACAGCAGACAATGTGCATAGAACAAGTTCGATACTTCAGAACATTGTTCAATAAATTGCTAGTCTGGCGGGCTGAGAATGCTGATATGAAGAGAAGAATGCAAGAAAACATCGATCGAATGCATGAATCTCACAACACAGAGATGCAGTTGCTGCGTGAATTTCATAAGAAAAAGCTTCTGCGCGTAGAGGAGAACATGGAGAAGAAATTCAGCCTCCTCATGGCTGAAATGAAGCTGGTGGCAGCTGAATCCAACGCCACCCGCTCTGAATTCCGTGCAGCATACTCCGCAGCAGATTCGAAGCATAACTCAGCTATCAGCCGCTTAGACTTCATGATTGCTAGCTTGTTTCCAGGGGTTCCTCTCTCCTTTGATGATGCCAAAAAGGGGGAAGAGGAATACCTAAAGGCGTTGAAAGGTTCTGAAGCTGAGAAGAAGGACGCAGCTGTGAAGGAGAAGACAATTGAAGAACTGAGAAGAGAGACGAAGGGAAAATCTGTTGAGGGGAAGGTTCGAAAGATATGACCCTGATGATTGCTAAAACCCCCCAACAAGGACTTGTCACAGCTGATATCATCAGCAAACTCCCAGTGACTCTGCCGCTCCAACACTCCGCAGTACCCATGGCTGAAAAGCGAAAAATAGTAGAAGCAGGGATGAAGGAGGTGGAAGGAAAGATGGATGCCCGAGTGATGGATATACTAAAACAATATGGAGGTATTCCGGCAGGAAGAGACACTGATACCATTTCAGACGTCGGAACCGAGCCAAGATCTAATGATGAATTCAAGACGCTCGCATCCGAGGGTTACTTCGTAAATATATCCATGGCCCAAGCCTGGGATTTGTATTGGGAAAAAGGCCTCAAGCTATTTGAAGAAGGCGACAGCGACAGACCATCGGTCGCTCACTGGTCACTCACCGAGAAAAAGAAAGCCCCAAGACAATACACGCCCAGAGGAAGAGGAAGAAGCAGTGGAGGAGGAAGAGGTTTCAGACCTAGACCTCTGGCCAAAAACATTGAATATATAGATCCAGGTAAGAAAGTAGGGATCTATTGGGCTGGGTTCGACGAAGTAGCCAACCTGCAAGTGGCCAAGAATAATGCTGAGTATGTAAAGAGAATCGAAGAAGAAAATAGAAGACAAACTCACATTTGTGGGAAGAGAGACAAGGAAGGAAAAGAAAAGATGAAGCTGCCAGAAAGGCTTATGAGAAAAAGAAAGCAGCTGAAGAAGAGAAGAAAAGAAAAAGGTCAGAAGATGACAGAGCTGAAGAAGAAGAAAGAATGAGGCAACGAAGGAGATGAAGTGTTGTTGTCCACCCCTTCATGTATTTTACTATGTAAATGCATTTGTATGTAAGTCTTCTGTACATTGAATAAAATTGTATAATTTCTATACTTGCGTAGATATAGAATAGCATGATTACTTTAAGCTCTGATTAAGCTCTGATACACTTTATAAACATCTATGTAAAGAACAAGAATGTTATGATCAATAAAAGATTGATTCTACGCATACATTCTGTGATTCTACATTGTCTGTACGTATCTTTGCTATTTAATTGTTGAATGCATGTTTTAAGTTTTGGCATCATCAAAAAGGGGGAAATTATTGGAAAATTAATTTTTAGATTTTGATGAATGCCATGTAAAACTTAGAATAGAAAGTTGGCACCCCATTTTCCTTGTAATTTGCATTGTAATAGATAGGGCTGGTCGAGCTGAGTTAAGTCAGTTATGCCTGAACATGCAAGAAGTCAACTGGAGACTAGAAGGAAGACTCCGCTATGAGACAGCTGAGTGTAGCAAGGAAGAAAAGACAGGAACTCGACTGAAGGTGCAGCTGAGATGCAGCTGAGTAAAATGTCAGTCAAGTCAACTCAAGATAGCCAAGTCTCAAGTTGATGTGAGATGAGTCATCCATGATTGGAAGTCGACAAGTCATCCGGGGAAGTTAAGGAAATGCGATCAAGTCGAGACAGCGAAAGAGATCCGTTGTACGTAAGTCAAGAAAATTACTTAAACAAGTAATACTCCCATCCGCTTTTCTCAAAGTGCTCAGTCCCCGAAGCATGCAAAAGGAATAAACCAATGGGAAGCACGCACCGTGTCGAGAACTCAAAAAGTCAAGACTCATTCAATACGAGGAAATGTCAATTCCAAGGACTGCCACAAGACAATCCAACGACCACAAGTGTCTTTTGAAAATTAACCTATCTCTTCAACGGGCAAAATTTTCAAAAGAACACTATAAAAGGCTAAGGAATCACCTTGAGAAAAGGTTACCTTGATTACCTGAGAAAACCATTACAAGCAAGAAAGCAATATTTGTAACCTGAAATATTCTCAAGTCATTTAAGCTCAATCCTCAAGCCTATATTACGAAGGAAATTAATCCAACACTCACCTGTGAAGGAAAGACAACTTCAATCAGTTGAAGAGGAAACATTTGAAGAATCAAGGGGTCTACATTCCACAAAGGATTGTAGAAAGGTTCAAGGTCGAACCAGTTTCAAGTTTTTGGAGGGCTTCGTGATCAAATCCAAGAAGCTTGAGCAAGTGGTGGGAGTAGAAAAGGCGTACGCCCCGTGAAGAAACCGAGTCGCACGAGAAGCCACTGTGTGTGACCAAGGCATCTCCGATCGAGTCCCAAAGGATCAAGTCAGCTGTGTGATCAAGACTTGCATCTGGACTGATAACCACTTTGTACATTGATCAATACTTAGTGGATTCCTCCAGGAGTTGGAGAAGAGAGGAGTAGAAGAATTACCCCATCTTCGAACCTCTATAAAAACTTATCGTGTCATTTACATTTCAGCACTTTAATTACTGCATATTTTTTGATATCTGCTGATAAATTTGTTGTTCATCTGATAATTAACAAAGTGATATAATCAATTATTAAAACAAACTTAAACCAAAATTCAAGGGTGTTAAGTCTTCCGCTAAAAACATATCACAGTCGAGTTAAGTTTTAGTCAAAATAGCTAAGTTATTCTATCAACAGCTCAGTCGAGTCTGTTGAGTGGCTAACTCTGCTGATTAACTAACTTAGCTGTCCACCAAGGACTTAGCTGTGAAATACTACTCTGAACTATTTAAAAGGACTAAATCGAAACGTTGGTAAGGTTTATTCAACCCCCCCTTCTAAAGCTTACACTCACACCCCTTGGGACCTACAAGAAAGTACGCTAAGTACAATCGGATATTGAGACTCTGGGTTACACTGCAGACCGTCGTGAGCTTCAATTCGAAGCTCAAAGTTCTATTTCTAAAACTCTGTTATTGCAATCTGAGTTTCTTATGCAGAAAGCTCGTACTGCCTAGCTTAAAGATGGGGACCGTAATACAGCCTTTTTCTCATCGTCGTTGTCAAATTAAGGAGAGCCGCTCGGGGATTCAGGGTTTGATGATTGATGGTAACTTTTTGGATGATCCGTCAGTTCTTGGGAATCACATTACTTCTTTTTATGATGAGCTTTTTTTGGATTCAGGGAGTTCCACTTGGGACTATTCTATGGTCGATCAAGTGATATCTCCAAAGATGGCGGCAGCTGACAATGCTCTTTTAACAGCTATTCCTTCAGATACTGAGATTCGGGAAGCAATTTTTGATATAGGCTCGGATAGTTCTCCGAGCCTGGATGGTTTCACTGGTACCTTTTATCAATATTGTTGGGACATTATTTTAGCTCAGGTTATCACAACTGTCCATTTTTTCTTCACTAGTTCGGCATTACCTTCTGGGTTGAATGCTAGTTTTATGGCCCTCATTCCGAAAAGCAAGGATGCGAACATTATTGGTAATTTTCGCCCAATCGTTATGAGTAACTTCCTTTTCAAGTTAATTACTAAGATTTTGGCTACACGGCTTGGGTTGATCATCCCTACTTATTTGTCTTCTACACAATTTGGCTTTATTCCGGATAGGTAGATTCACGATTGTATTGTGTAGGTCCCAAGGGGTGTGAGTGTAAGGTTTAGAAGGGGGGTTGAATAAACCTTACCAAATTTTTCGATTTAGTCCTTTTAAAAGTTTAGAGTTGATACTACACAGTTGTGTCCTTGGAGGACAGCCAATTTAGTTAATCAGTAGAGTTAGTCACTCAACAGACTCGACCGAGCTGTGATAGAATAACTCATTTGTTAAGACCGAATTAGCTCAACGTGGTTTGTTTTTTGGAAGACTTAACACCCTTAATTATGGTTAGCGAGAGATATAAAGCTTGATTTAGTACTTAGAGATTATCAGTTGGATAGCAAATATGTCAGCAGAATTAAACAATTAAGATACAGGAATTAAAGTGTTGAAATGTAAAAGACACGATGAGTTTTTATAGAGGTTCGAAGATGGGGTAATTCTTCTACTCCTCTCTTCTCCAACTCCCTGGAGGAATCCACTAGGTATTGATCAAGATACAAAGTGGTAACGACCCGATACAAGTCTTGATCACACAAACGGTGACTTGATCCTTTGGGACTCGATGCCCCTGAGACGCCTTGATCACTCACGGCTTCTCGTGACGACTCGGCTTCTTCACGGGGCGTGCTACTTGCTTGCTACACGACAGCCCACTTGCTCAAGCTCTTTGGATTTGATCACTAAGCCCTCCAAAAGCTCAAGACTTGGTTCAACTTGAACCTTCCTACAATCCTATGTGGAATGTAGACCCCTTGATTCTTCAAGAATTTCCTCTTCAACCGATTGAAGTTATCTTTCCTTCACGGTGAGTGTTGGATTGATGTTCTTTGTAGTGTAGGCTTGAGGATTGAGCGTTTAATAACTTGAGAATATTTCGGGTTACAAAATGTTTCTTTCTTGCTTGTATGCTCAAGGTAACTGCGTAGCTGCGTAATCTTTTCTCAAAGTTATTCCTCGGCCTTTTATAGTGATCTTTCAAAAATTTCGCGTTGAAGAGATAGGCTTATTTTTGAAAGTCACTTGTGGTCGTTGGCTTATCTTGTTGTAGTCCTTGGAATTGTCATTTCCTCGTATGAATTGTTCTTGACTTTTGAGTTCGACATGGTGTAGTGCTTCCCATTGGTTTATTCCTTTTGCACGCTTCGGGATCGAGCACTTCGAGAAAGGTAGCATGGAGATATTACTTGTTTAAGTAATTCTCTTGATTTCTCGGCAACGGATCTTTTGCTTATCTCGACTTGACCGCATTTCCTTGTTTTCCCAGGTGACTTAGAGTCACTTCCAATCATGGATGACTCTTCTGTCACTTCAACTTGAGACTTGGCTTATCTTGAGTTGACTTGACTGATACTCCTCTCAGCTGCATCTTAGTTGCTCCTTCAGTCGAGTTCCCGTCTTCTCTTCTTTGCCATACTCAATTTGTCTTGCAATGAGTCTTCCTTCTAGTCTCCGTTGTCTTCTTGCATGTTTGGGCATAGCCGACTTAACTCACTTTGACCAGCCCTCTATTTATTACAATGCGTTTACAACAAAAATTGGGGTGCCAACTTCCTATTCTAAGTTTTACATGGCATTCATCAAAATCTAAACAATAAATTTCCCAACATATTGCTAGGGTTTCGGTGGGCTTCAATATTCTGCATAGTCGGCTCAATAATAACATGATTTTGAAAATTGATATCCGTAAAGCGTTTGATACTTTGAATTGGGGTTTTTTGATCCATGTACTGCATCGGTTTGGCTTCTCTGATATCTTCATTCATTGGATAGAGGTTATTCTAAAGTCGGCCAGGATTTCAATTTTATTAAATGGTTCGCCGGTGGGTTACTTTCCGTGTTCTAGAGGTGTTAGACAGGGTGATCCCTTGTCTCTTTTGCTTTTTTGCATCGCGGAGGAAGTTTTGAGCAAATTTATTGAGGTTGCGGTGTCCCATAATCAACTAATGACAATTGTTGCGCCTAGAAATATTGTTTTTCCTATTTCGATTCTCTGAGCGAATGACATTGTTATTATGCGTGGGGTTTCTTCGGCAAATGCGCGTATTCTTCTTCAGATCCTTACTATTTATGCTACTATTTTGGGCCAAACCTTCAATCCTTGAAAATCGAATGTTTTCTTCGGCAACCGTGTTTCTAATCACGTGTGGGGTCAAATTCAGAATAATATAGGTATCCAGTTAGGGGCCGTTCCAACGGTTTACTTAGGAGTCCATATCTTTAAAGGTGCTCCAAAGCCCGCCGTTTTGCAGCAGATTTTTGATAAGATTATTCTGAAGTTTAGAAGATGGAAGGGACGTCTCTCTCTCTGGCTGGGAGAGTTTGTGTAACGGCCCGCCTTCCAGATCGACGCCTGTCCCCACAAACCAACACGAGTCTTTCCAGCGCGTTTTGTCCTCACTCACGCGCACCTTGAGAGCAGCTTCCCAGGGGGTCACCCATCCCACAATTGCTCCGGGCCAAGCACGCTTAACTTCGGAGTTTTTACAAGATGATATCAGAGCGGGACCTCTCCTAGTACGGTGTGGTTCGGGGACGAACCAAGCGGAAGCTGGTGGGCATGTGACGCCCGGGGCCGAAGAGGGCGGGGAGTGATCACCGGTGCAAGAAGGAACGGACAAGGAGCGGCTCCTGGCAGGCTTCTAGGCAGAGGGGGACATGAATGAACTGATCCCACACCCAAATAAGAGGAGATTCTGAGACTGTGTAGTTATGGGACTATACAATTGAGGAGAGCTTAAAAGATTTGATAGGTATTACTCATATCAACAAGATGCATCTTCTTTTCTGGTGCTCATCATGTAAAAACTCTGAAGTTAAGCGTGCTTGGCCCGGAGCAATGTCATGATGGGTGACCCTCTGGGAAGCTGCTCTCAGGGTGTGCGTGAGTGAGGACAAAGCGCACTGGAAAGACTCGTGTTGGTTTATGGGGACAGTCGTCGATCTGGAAGGCGGGCCGTTACAGTTTGCTTGGTTAATTCTGTGATTACTAGTTTCTTTGTTCATACTATGATGATTTACAAGTGGCCGAGATCTCTGCTTAAACAATTGAAGAAAGCCATGCGTAATATTATTTGAACTAGTGATGTCAACTCTAAAGGTTCAATGGTGGTCAGTTGGGCTTCGCTGTTGTATGCCCCGGACAGAAGGCAGTCTTGGGGTTCGCTCGATTATTGTGGCAAATAGTGCTTTTCTGACGAAACTAGGATGGAAGTTATAACGTCAGATTCAGTGATTTTTCAGATATTCCGAAAACGTTATGTGCTCTCTGACGGCTCTATTCGTCGCACGTTTTTACCTTCTTCTATTTGGGATGGGATTATGCTTCGCATTGAGGACAGTGTAGCGGAGTCGCGTTGGATTCCTGAGAATAGTTCGGAGGTCTTATTTTGGATTGATAACTGGTTGGGATACTTCATTGTCGATAGAATTGGAATTCCTCATGAGTACAGATATCTCTTCGGGCAACGTATTTCTGAGTACTTCTACGATGATTCCTGGTATTTCACATTCTCTTTGTTGAGGCTTATTTGGATCTTGTCCTGGAGATCGTACGATTTTCTATTGCCCCAACCTCGAAGGACACACGGATTTGGATGCACTCTGCTGATGGGGAGACTACTTCGAAAGCTGCATATTCTCATCTTCGTCCTTCATCTCCTATGGTCAATTGGGGTTCTTGGATCTGGTCCCCACACATACCGGAAAGGCGTTCGAATGTGGTTTGGTGCTCTATTCACAATTGTTTGGCGGTCTTATATTTGTTGCGAATTCAGGACTTTATAGGCCCCTCTGTCTGTGGCCTTTGTTGTGCCCATGTTGAATCCGTTGATCACTTGTTTGTCTCTATGTCTTTGCAAGGGCTCTTTGGCGCTGGATTTTTAGCATCTTTGATGTTCATTTTTTCTCTGCCTCACAGTTTCAATGAATTCTTGGTGTGCTTGATGTCTTTTCGTTTCAGTGAGCAAATTTCTTTTTTATGGCGAGCAACATCATTATCTTGCATCTGGCTTATTTGGCATATCTAGAATGATTTGGCTTTAAACGATAAGACCTGGACGGTGGACGCTGCTATTGTCTAACTTTGGGTTTTCATTGTTGAATCTTCATCTTTAGATTAGGGTTTCATGGATAACGATCAGAGGGATCTTTTCATCATACGGAGACTTCACGTTCCTCGTCGGTCTAGAAAAGCTCCAAAAATTGTGCAGGTCGATTAGCAAAAATCCCTTCTTGGATGGATCAAGGTGAATACGGATGGTAGCGCTTCGGGAGCGCCGGAAGTCTTATGGCATCTGGGGTCTTCTGGAATTGTAGAGGCTTCTTTTGGGGTTACTTTGTGGAGCGATGTGGTGTCGGTTATGCTTTTGAGGCAGAGTTAGTGGCGGCAATGTGGGCAATTCACTATGCATTTGTTAAGGGTTGGACTCGACTTTGGCTCGAGTTGGATTCTGCTTATGTGGTGGATCTGCTTCATAAAAGATCTTATGCCGTCCCCTGGCGACACTTGAGTAAATGGCAATATACTCTTCCTTTGACTTCCCAGATGGACTTGGTGGTTTTGCATATTTATCGTGAAGGCAATCGCGTGGCAGACCTCCTGAGCAAGAAATCGCATTCGGCGTCTTGGTGGGGCATTCCTCCTGAGGATATCGTGTCTCTTCTCACGGAAGATTATGTTGGTCAATCTACTTACAGATTTATTAGATAATACGTCCTGATTTTTATTTTTTTATCTTTTGGGATGTTTATTTTTATGGGGGCACTCTTTTTCTTGTAAGGGGTTTTTCCCACAAGGGTGTATTTTACCTTGGGAGGTTTTAACGAGGTCCCAGCCATTTAGCTACACAGTCGCCTTGTGATTATGATTTTATTTTGACTTTTTAACTTCGCTACCTGGTCAGCTTGTGATCAGGAAAACTTTTTTCATTTTTATCTTATCTTCGATTCATTCAAAAAAAAAAGAGAGGTTTATAAAAAAAGTCTGTATAATAAAATGGGATATATATTGACAGTCTGTGTTAAGAATAATTAAAACCCTAGCCAAATGGTTAAAGTCATTTAGGAGGAGTTGTACAAAACTATAAGGAGTCGGATTAACTAAGGATAGACATAAATAAGGAAACTTCTTGAGATTCGTCTAATGAAATAAGATAAATGAATAAGTTAATAATGAAAGTAAGTGCCCTATTATTTCGCATGTGCAAACACGTACATTTTTTTTTCTCCTACTAAATCTCTTCCTCAGATTCTTCTAAATAAATAAGCTAAGTGAATTAGATATCTACTTTAAGATATAAGTGAAAACATAAGAGGAAAAAACACTAAACCCCCCAATCTATGCGATTTTTGGCACTTTACCATATGAACTAATTTTCTTTACATTTTACCATACATACTAAACAAGTTTTGCACTTTGCCCTATAGTAGCCATCGCCGGTGGAATATTCTCCAAATATTCCGGTATGTGCTCTCCACGTGAGGGCAAAACCGTCTTTACCTAAAATTCAAACTTAAGTTGTTACACTTTACCATCTGAACTTTGTTAATAATTTCACTTTGCTATCTAAACTTTGCACAATTTCACTTTGCCATATCAATTTACAAAAATTAATAAAAATTATGTGTATATACATCTATTTATCTTTTTTTTCAAATTTCTATTCATAAAAGAATAAATTAAATAAATATTTACCTCAGTAACATATACTATCAATGATATTATTTTATGGTTTAGGTTTATGATATAGGCAGGGTATACATATCATTGATATTGATTATTTTTTGCAGTTTAGTCTTTAGACATCTTTGAATTATTTTAGGCTTTAGACATTTTTTTTATATTGATTTCATCCCAATTTTCTAATGTGATGTTGCTTTAGATATATATTTTTAATTCTTAGTTCAATTCTAACTTGTATATCAAAAACTTGATAATAGTGATAAGTATTTGGTGAAAGAACAAAAACCATAATTGAACAGGAATTTCGGTACGCATCGGTTTACTGAATATTATACCAAAATAATCAGTTCGACTCAAACACTTACCATTTTTTTCTGTATTCCAGTAGATATTTTAGTAAATTAAATTTTGCAAAAAAAAAGTAACAATAGAAAAATAAATATTGTAATCATAATAATAATAATAATATTTATTTATCATTTTTTTAGTTTTAGTATGCAAATAATACATTATAATAGAAAATTAAGTAATATATACAAGAATATATATAATATAAAAATAATTCGGTATGTGTTGAATTTTCTATTTCGATTCGGCTCACTATATGATTTAAACTTATTATGTAATTTTTATGTATTAAATAAAATAAATAAATGTATATACACATAATTTTTATTAATTTGTTTAAATTTATATGGCAAAGTGAAATTGTGCAAAGTTCAGATGGCAAAGTGAAATTCTTAACAAAGTTCAGATGATAAAGTGTAACAACTTATGTTTGAATTTTGAACAAAGACGGTTTTGCCCTCACATGGAGGGCACGTGCCTGAATATTCGGAGAATATTCCGTCGCCGATGGCTGCTATAGGACAAAGTGCAAAACTTGATTAGTTTGTATGGTAAAATGTAAAGAAAATTAGTTCATATGGTAAAGTGCAAAAAACCGCATATTAGTTTGGGGGGGTTTAGTGTTTTTTCCTCAAAAAATAATGAACGACAAAGACTTATAAAGGTCCGTCTCACGGGTTTCTATCTATGAGAGGGTCGAGTTAGGTCGGTCAAGTCAACAGAAATTCCGCAGTCAACAGGGTGCAAATCAGTTGTCCACTAAAAATATTCCGGAAATACTTTTTGAGAAAAAAAGTAATACTTTTAATACAAATAATACTTTTGAACAATAAAATAATACTTTAATTAGGAACATGTAATACGACACAAAAGGTGATATTCATTGTTAAAAATGGTGATGAAGATGATTGATATTTTATAGTTCAACAAGTAATATTTTTCACTTAAATATTTATTAATACGTATAATAATTTTCGTCCTAAATGTGTAATATTTTCCACTTGAAACTCTAATATTTTTTAGTTCAACATGTATATTTTGTAGTTTAACATGTAATAACTTTCTCTTAAACGTGTAATACATTTCATTTAAAACTATAAATACTTTTAAGTTCAACATTTAATACTTTTTACTTAAAACTCTAATATTTTTCAGTTCAAAATTTAATATTTTTCAATTCAAATTTGTAATACTTTTCACTTAAAACTATACTTTTCAGTTAAAATGTAATACTTCTCAGTGGTAGTTTTCAGCGATAATTTTTTCCCTCTTTTTTCTTCTTTTTTCCCCTTCGTCTTCTCCTTCGTTTTTTTCTGTATTTCTTCTTCTTTGCCCTTTATTTGGTGGAAAACCAAAATTCCAATAAATAAAAATATTTATATTGGAAAGTTAAAATCTCCATTAATGGTGTATCACGTCCTCGTTAGCCATTAGCTTCTTCTCTACAGTTGAATATGATTTTCTACTTTCCTTGTCAGATCCACGACCACATTTTGCTCATTGGGCCCTCATCCACCACCCATTGAATGATTACATTCACATGTACAAAGCCCCCAGCTTCAACACTATATTTAACATAATGTATCACTTTTTTTACAAAAATATTACGTTTTTCAAATACATGTATTATTTTTTTATTTAAAAGTATTACTTGCCTCAAAAGTATTATTTTTTTCTCAAAAAGTATTACCGCGCGAAATTTGGCGGACTGTGGACTTTTTGTTGGCCGCGGATCCGATGTTAACCCGTGGATTTTATGTTGACTAGATCCGAACCGACCCATCTCACGGATAGAGATTCGTGAGACGACAACAGACCTTCTCATAATGAACCGTACCCTATTATTTTGCATGTGCACACACAGTTTTATTCTCCTACTAAATCTTTTCGTGGGATTCTTCTAAATAAATAAGGTAAGTGAATTAGATGATGGCCATAAGAACTATGTTGAATGAACTACTTTAAGGCCACTCATTATGTGTGACTGGCCTTGATCTTTTGCTTAGTCTCCAAAAACAAAAAATGACGATTTTGCGCTCTCTCAATTTATTATTTGGTTGTATATTATTAATCCTTAGATATGTGTTCCAACGATTTTGCCAAAAAAAGGTCACATGGAGGACGATAAGAGCAAATGATCAAATTAAATAAGTCATTACTATATAATGTAATTCATAATTTTGTACTTAAAAAATTCATGTACAAACTAATATGACCATTTTGTCAAAATTATCACTTATTCATATTATTTAACATGGTTTAAAATGTAAGTATCTGTTTAATTTTGTGTTTTTTGTTTGCCTTCCCCATTTCCTTTGTTCAAAATGTGGAGCTTATTTGTGGTTTCCCCATCTGCTTCAGGATTTTGTATCTTGGTTATTTCGTATTAATTAATAAATATACAACTTTCTTGAATATTATTTTGCCACCTTATACTTTTATCACTTTGCCCATTGCACTCTCATGTCTCACTTTACCTCCTTGTAGAGGTGTGCCCGATCTGATATGGAGATTTAGAAATCTACAGAATCGTCCTAAAATTCAGAGATTCTAAAATTAAATTTATGTATATTTTCATATTTACTTTTTCTATAAACATTTGATATTTCGATACTTTTTTATATTAATTTAAGAAAATATAAATGAAGTAAATTTTAAATATCTTTTTTAGGTGAAACTCACAAAAAAAAATTAATTTCGTTGAATTCACTTACTATAATGTGAAAAAAATCTAATATTTGTAGAAAATGAAAATATTATTAACTAAATGATCTCCTTCCTGAGTTGGAAGAAGAGTCCAATAAACAGGGGCGTATCCTCATGTATGTAAACCTCCCCCCCCCCCAATTTTTTTGAAAATCATTTATTTCTAGGTATATTTTATTTAAAAATATTTATTTTTAGTATTAAATATTTATTTTTTATTGATTTAGCCTCCCAAAATTACTTAGCCCCCAAACTTATAAGTCTAGCTCCGCGCCTGCCAATAAGCATTAATCACTGCCCTTAAAAAAGTTTCACGGATACTTCATAGAAATTACTCACTAATACTGTTCCTTTTATCTTTTTTCTTTTTTTTAGACTCAAGATATATCAAAATTAAAATTAAATATTTTTTAATAAACCCACATGTGACATGACAAAGGATCCGGTGTTGGCATATATGAAAAAGGAAAAGAAAAAGACGACATTAATTGTGATTATGATTTATGATAGAACTAAAAACCCTAGTCCGTCTCAAATAATTAGGACTGCCCTCTCTATAACTATAAATTCCATATCAACAAACATATAGTATCATATTATTATTCATTAGAACCAAAATTCAAAAATTCAATCTCTTGCAGCAAGAGATGGTGATCAATAACGATGCTGATGAATATGAATGGATGCAGCAACTAGAACAGGACATCATTAATTTCGTGATCAACTCATCAGATTCCGATCATCATGATCTCCAACACGTCGTTTCGACAGGTGATCAAATCGATGGTGGTAGTGGCCTGGACGACCAACACGTACTCGAAGAAAATGGCTATGGTACGGTGTTGGAGGCTGCCTTGGGTAGGATGTGGAGTGAGGATGATGGCTTGAGGTTATTTCGTCGATGGAACGAAGAAATCGAGAGGCGTGGGGTCGATTCGTATTATTATGATAACATGACTGATGACGAATATGATGACATTTTGCGCCATGCAATTTATCAGGATCTTCAGTATCTAACAAGTAATGGTGAGTTGGGTTCCTACTGGACTCAACACAATATGGGGGTCTTAATCGACGATGTTTGGACTCTAGAGCTTTCACGCCGGGGACTGCATACAGATTCTGAAGTCGAGACGAGTGATGGTTTCTGTGAAGAAACAATGTCCAAGTATCTAAAAACGAGGAGCACTTGTGCTGATGAAGAGCAGTCTGAAATAATATGCGTCGTGTGTCAAGATCAGCTTTACCAAGAAAAGACAATTAGGACGATTGCAACACTGGAATATTGTGGACACGAATACCATGTTGACTGCATCAAACAATGGCTGCGACAAAAAAACCTTTGTCCACTTTGCAAAGCTAAAGCGCTATCCGGAGATGATGATGATGACGACGACGTGGACAATACCATCTTGGTAGAGCAGTAGATTATAAAAAATTATTATATATTCTAAGGAAATAAATTGTACTGGGAAGTTTTTAAGTGTCAATATATAGCAACTTAGAAAGCTACACGGTATGTAATAAGCAAGATCATTAGATATAATTAGATTAGTAGAAGTACTTACAGAATTAGTTTAACAGTGAATAGATATAATTGAAAATTTGTAACATTCTGTTTTCAGAGAAGTTTGTTTCTTCTCTCTTTATCTCTCATTCTTCCATAGTCCTTTTTTTCTTCTTCCCTAAATCTGTTATATTTATAAATTTGTCTATTTGCAAGATTGAGATGGTGGAATATATGTGTAAGTTGTTTTTTCGTCAGAACGAAAGTAGCAGAGCATATTTGGCACAATTGGAATCTACACAATTCAGAATATTAAAAGGTGAATATTCAGTAGGTATATGTTAGAACGTGTATCTTATACGATTTATTAGTTTTCCTTTTCGAAAATAAAGATTTCAATTAAGTATTTTGCCTTTCTTGATTACATGCATGTGATAGGATGTATTAAATGAGGAAAGTTAGTTTTTAATTAAAAGGATAGTTTTATAAGTTAACTCTCAAAGTAATATTTGGATACGAAAATATCTTATTCCTTGTTATTTTAGGTCATATTAATAAGGAAGGATTCTAAAGTCCTACCTTATATGAGATATGAATCATTAGCTTATATGAGATAGGAATCCTTGTTCTTGTAGATATCTCTTTCCATGTTTTGTACGGACTTTAAGACTTGGAATCATCTATATAAAGAGACGGTCGTCCTTCATAAGTTGATAACACAGAATTACAATCTTAGAGAGAAGAATACACGAATACTTCAGAGAGTGAATTTGAGAAGAAACAAAGATCGAGGTTCTACATATATCAAAGTATTATCCGAAGTGAGCTGCTGCTATTCAGAGAGTCGAGTTTGAGAAGAAACAAAGATCGAAGTGAGCTGCTGCTATTCAGAGAGTCGAGTTTGAGAAGAAACAAAGATCAAAGTGTTATCTGAAGTGATGCTGTTATTCATTATAACACGGGAAAATTGCAATTTTGGTCCCATAACTTTGGGGGGGTGTCAAAATTAGTCCCACTCGATTTTATTTTTTCAAAAACACCCTGTAATTTATAAATTGTATCAAAACTAGTCCCACTCGATTTTAGTTTTTCAAAAACACCCTGTAATTTACAAATTGTATCAATTTGAGGACAAATCCCACCGCCGATTGGAATTTTTGCCGGAAGTCATCACATGATAAGCATGTGACCTGAAATTTTGGGGATTTCTCACCCTCTTTGACACGGTGAAAATAAAATATCAGCATGGAAAGAGATTTGGGGGGGAAAAAACTCATCATCGAGATTTGGAGGGAAAAAAAACTCGTCAACACCCTGTAATTAGGCATGTTTTGGGGGAAAATGGTGGTGACGAGTTTGTTTCCTCCAAATCTCTTTCCATGCTAGCATTTTATTTCCACCGTGTCAAAGAGGGTGAGAAATCCCCAAAATTTCAGTCACGTGCTTATCATGTGACAAAATTCCGGCAAAAATTCCAATCGGCGGTGGGATTTGTCCTCAAGTTGATACAATTTGTAAATTACAGGGTGTTTTTGAAAAACTAAAATCGAGTGGGACTAGTTTTGATACAATTTGTAAATTATAGGGTGTTTTTGAAAAAATAAAATCGAGTGGGACTAATTTTGACACCCCCCCAAAGTTATGGGACCAAAATTGCAATTTTCCCGTATAACACCTTTGAATATTATGAGTCTTTGTTTCAAGTTTTTTTGTCCATCTTTCATTTTCATTAAGATTTGAAAAGACTATACTTTTAGTGTTTTTGGACGAGCTGTTATACACTTCTAGATCTACTCATAGATAGGAGTTTTAATAGTATTTTGTACTAGTTGAGTCATTCAAGTTGAGTTCTATAATTGATACAGTTAAGTAGTGGATTATTTCGCCCTGCTGGTACGTTTGCAAGTATAATTTTACTTGCACACAAAAATTTTATATTTGTTGTTTTGTTATCCGCTGCGAGTTGGTATAAGTGTTACTGGCACTTATAGCAATAATTTATTCTGTATGTTTTATCCTTGAATATTGGGACCTTTTTTAAAAACTTTCAATTGACATCTAAAGCCAACACTTGGTTTCATTAAATGTTGATCATGCGTTCGAGCAAGAAATGGATGTTCAAAGAGTTGTTATGTTTCGTCCTCCTATACTTCATGGTGACTACATACCTAAAGCAGAAATCAGATGGTCTAACGATCAAGTGCAATTAGCGAATCTGAATTCGAAAGCTCTCAAAGTTATTTTTGGGGCGGTGGACATGAATATGTTCAAGATTGTCTCCAATTATACTAAAGTAAAAGGCAAATCTGTATCCAAATTCAAAAAGCCATTCAACTCAAAAACTTCTAAGAGAAGTTTACCTAAAAAGAATCAAGAAAGATCAGGAAACCAATTCAATCTTTAATTCGTTCGAAGTAGAACTTGTACGAGAATTGGTCACCATGCGAATCAATGTGCAAATACCTTAAGGAAAATAGGAATGAATTTGTGCGCCACTCTAAGCAATGATGAATCGAGGAGGACATTTCGACCGGAAAGTAGATGTGACTCGCCTCTAATGTCGTTATCAAAAAAAAAATGTTTATAAATCGATCTTAGGTGTTTCTCGAGGTGTCGCACGAAATGTTCCAACACATGGAAGGTATAACACTTATGACTCGTTAAATTATTTAAGTCTAAATTCAACATCTGGTGTAGAAACAGATTTGCAGTCCACAGATTAGTTTGATGATAAAATAGGTCTAGAGGAGACATACGAAAAATTGTCTAAAAATTGGCTTAAGAAAATTCAGCAAGTCAAACTGCTCACTAAGGAGAAAAATCAGCTCCCTAAGGAGAACAATGGTCAGAAGAGTGTGATTGCTCGATTGGAAGCTTTACCACCAAGAAGGAATAAGACTTTGGACAGGTAAAATCAGAACTTAATAAATCTCTTGACACTTTGAAGAAGTTCAATTCTGGTAAGGCAATACTTGATGATGTTTTGTCCATAGATTAGTGATAAAAAGGCTAGTATTGACTATAAAATACCTATTTTTGTTCTGAAAACTTTGAGGCTTCTACTTCTTCGGTTGAAATACCCACATGTTCTGATCAAAAACCACAAAAAAGAAAAAGACACAATGTTTCTCATTACTTTTGTATGCCTAGCCACATTAGACCATATTAGTAGTCTTCCTGAAAAGTATTAGTAGTTTATTTTAGTAGTCCTCCAGAAAAAAGTATTAGTTTTCTCTTCAAAAGTAATAGTAATCCCCCTAAAACATATTAGTAGTATCGTGAAGCATATTAGGTTTTTTGTTTAAAGATTTTAGTAATTTCATATGAAATATTACTTTTTTACCTAAAAAGTATTAGTCGTTCCCCCTGAAATTGAATCCTCAAAATTTTGAGTCTCGTCATTATTCTTCTCACACAGATTTTGAAAATAAGTCTGCTCTTATTTTGATAGATTAATTTAAAGATAGCAGGTTTTTGGGATCCGTCTAATGGACTTTGATCCATTAGATTGTCTAACAGGAGACCTAACCATGTTTTAATATTGAGAATTAATGAGAATTACGTGAGATTGTAGAGATGTGTGAGGTGGAGAACGTGAATTGACATGAGAGTATCGGGATATCTGAAATTATTTATTTGAATTTAGCTTGACTGTTCTTGTTGTCTTAGCCTCTTAGGCCATGCATTAGGTTAAATTTATTGGATATGCTTCAATAAAATTATACTCTATATGTATACAAGAATTCTAGTCATGATAAATAAAACTATCGCATCTTTTTTTTTTAAAAAAAAAGAAAATATACATATGGGCTTTGTAAATAGGCATTTTAAAAATAAGTCATTGGACCACCTGAAAAATAAATAAACCTGAAAATTTTCTTATATCGGATCAAGATTAAAAATCCTAAATCCATAACTAACTAGTCATTGGGCCAGCCGAAATATAAATAAACCTGAAAATTCTCTATCGGATCGAAAATTTGCTTGTATGAACAAGGAAATTACTGCATAATGACGACGACAAACCAAACATTGCACCAAACGACGAAATCACAAACGAAAAAAAATAACACAGATGTATGTAGAAAAATCACTTATTTAGAAAATTTATTAATAAAAAAGATGTAGATGAGGTGATATTAGGCAAAAATATGGCTAAAATCACCCCTGAAGAATGAAGGACAAGAAAGAGAAGCAAAAGGAATAGAGTTTGAGAGAAACAAAAGAAAGTGGATATGAAGAGATGGAACTTAGAAGTAACAATCATCTTATAAGATGTTTTTAGAGCTTATAAGATGTCATATAATATTTGGAAACAAATTGTTAAGTGTTTGAAGAAAATAAGATGATAGTACCTATAAGCCATTAGTGATGACAATTTTGTAATTAAAGCGGTCAAAATCAAATGAGATTTTTAAAATAAAATATTATTATGAAAATAAATTGAGATCTCCACCTGTTTCTTAAACAACTTATAGCTCCTAAAATCTTATTTTAGAAAATTATATGATCTTTAAAAAAGAAAAAATTACCAAATACTTTTAAAGATCTTATAGCTCTCAAACATCTTAAAAAGTGTTTTGAGAAGCTTATAAGCTCATCCAAACATCCTCTAAATCCTACTATATTATGAGTTCCCTTGGAAAATAGGAAGCATGTTGAAGTGGCTGCGGTGCAAATGAAAGAAGGTAAAACTGGTCTAAGACCACCAGGAAATGAAAGGACAATCGAATTTGAACTATTTAATGATATTGAGACAGGGGATAACAAGTATAAAACAATCACATCAGAGCAGAACATCATTACCTCAATAAAGCTTAAAATAACTATCTAATATCCACAATGAAACTTTTGAAGCAAACAGGTTCAACTTCCTAAGTAGTATATTCCACCTTTTCTAAACTGCTATCACTGTATATACCTATCTATACACAAGTACACGAAATTATGGGCTCCGCTCATTACCTCTTAAAATAAGTGGAATCGGCTTAAATGCCGCCAATACCACAGACACTTTACACATAAGAAATCCCATCATTCCAAACATAATCTCTTTTGGTGTCAACTTAACAGCATCCTCTCCAGAAGCATATTTCAAAATTATGATTGCAAATGCAAACGCCAATGCTAGACTTGAAATAGGGCCCTTTAATCTATCAAAAATTTGACCAAAATTTCCTTTATTCTCACTTGGAACGAGTTCTTGCGCTGGTAGTCCATCAACTGACCTTTGCAACAACAATAGATAAAAAAATCCGCACAATCCACCTGTTAAGAATGCATATGGAGCATTTTCCCCTGTCCAAAAATATGCAACTGATGAACCAGCCAGAATAAGCATCGCGTCGTAAAATAACAATGAGAATTTCAGGTACGTGTATTCCTTCATGCTTTCTTCGTTTGATGTGAGGTAATTATCAAGTGAGGGTGATGGATTTAAGGAACTGAATAAGGTGGATTCATCGTTGGAAAATGCAGTGATCGAATGAGGTCTGAATTCCATAATAGAAGCTTCGCTATTTTCCCCAATCAAAATATCTTGAACTTGAAGTCGTACTGTAAACCAGTAAGGTGTTTGCTTTCTTGGTTGTTTCCAGTTGATGAAGGTTGACAATGAGAAATAGTAGTCAAACTCATGCCACCTATTCTCCATTGACCTGCCATTTGCAGCAAGAGGGAGGTCAAAGAATACTCTTAAATGTCAAATAAACCATGAAAATGGATATTAAATTATTTCCACAAACCATATCCTTTATATTGAGACTGTATGTCTAATGTGGGGGGATTAGAACATAAATCAAGGAAATTGTCATTTGGATATATTCATCATGTTGAAACATACCTAATTGTCAAAGTATAGGAATACTAATCTAATCAGTCAATTTGATTTTTGTTCTTCTTGGAATTTGCTGCTTCTACCCATACTCTTTAGAGAATTCTAAAAAAAAAAGTACTTTTGTGTTCTTTATAATTATAAACGGCACATTTTGGTTCAGGATTTGAATATTGTTGATCATCTCATTTGCAAGTTTACTGACCAGCGACAACTTTTGTTTACAAATTCGTGATCTGATGCAGTATTTAGACATTTTCCGTTCTAGATGATAATATAAAAATATGTGTAACAAAACACAGAGTTAACACTGGGCAACTCAAGTAACAAGAGGTTACCATTGAAAAAAAACAAGAGTAGAGATTTCATTCACAAACATGATCAATAAGTTTTTTGTTAGGTTTTGGGTAACCAAATTGTTTGTCTTCATGAGACTAATCGGAAAATAATGTCAGGTTCAAATCTGCCTGTTTTAATGAAATTTTGACAAAAAACGATTCGACCAAACGAGCATCAAATGCTGTAAAAGTCTATAGAAACATATAACTGACTTAAGAATGAAATAACAGATCTTCTTGCAAAATAGATTAACCTGATTCCAAGCTGATCCAAACAGCTACAATTCTCCCAAGATTAGGACCCTCAAAAGCAAATTCATCAACAGAGCCTCTTTGAAAATGCAAAGTATCATATATGTCCTTGTCTTCTGAGAATGCATCAGTTCCAACCGAAGTAGCAGGTAATCTTTGTAAAATCGAAGATCCATTCACATCAATCAAACATAGTAAAATTCCAGAGTTCACATCACTAAGACCCGACCCATAAATTTTACTTGTTTGTAGCTTGACTTTGAACAAGCAGTCAGATCCGCCAGACAGGAAAGAAGCAAATGCCTTCTCGACTGAAGCATCAGTACAAACCTTCGCTTCTTTGGCTGGGAGGAGTTGTGAGGGTTTAACATATTCCTGAAAATCTAAACCAGGCCCTCGTTGTTGATTCGATGAAATCGAAAGCACTAATAGAAAGCCAATAGAAATTATATGCCAATTTGCCGTCCAAAATGAAGAGAACACCAAAATTATGACCTTTTAAATTATCAGATACTAACATACATCTGACACTATAAGTTGCTAGAGTCACTCAATAGAAACTGTTCAATCTGGGGGGACTTGGCACGTCCCACATCGTACCCAATATGGGGGAGAGCCCAAACCCACCAAGTGAGGTTCCATCTAAAGGTGATAGGAGGAGTAGCTCACTTGGCTTATAATTTAGACTATCTCTTCCTCTAATTAACCAATGTGGGACAACTCACAAGTGGCATTATTCATCACGCTCCACTCACTTGTGAGTCCTTCACAGGTGACATATTTCATCGGAATGGAAGCTTTCTATATGATAATTCTTCTTCTTTCTTCTGTTTTTGATTATTGGTTTGTTACATTTGGAGTGTAAAGAGAACACTCAAACTGATTGCAAGTATTAATATAATGCATAACAAAAAGATAACACGACTATATCTAAGCAAGCTTAATTTGAAGTTCAAGCTCTTCGTGTGTGTGTGCGTGCGCGCATGTATAGGTGGTTTCATGATCATAAAAGTCAGAATATTCTCAAAATAAAACACTAATCTACCCTAAACCTAATACCATACATTATAAATAATTCAAATTCATTTCGGAAATTTCAAAATTGAGCAAAAATTGAATCACAACAGCCTACATAATTTGCAGTCAGCATTTCGAGAAGCAACCGTTTCATGCATGGATATCGAATTAAGAAATGCAAAAAAAAAATTATCCTTAAGCTTCGGCCTAAATAAAGAGGAAGAGAAAGAAAAGATAAAACGTTAATCATACAAAGATAAATGTAAAGTACCTTGATAGCTAGACTTTTTGGAATGAATTGTGAGGGGAAAATACTGAAAATTAGTCGCTAAAGTTTTGATGCGAAGTGGGTTTATCGAATATGTAGCTGGAAATCTAGTGTGAGCTGATGAAATCAGAAATCTTGAAGAAAGCGACTCCATTTCTGAAATTTCATGAACCAGAAGAACAAAGCTGATTCTTGCGGAAAATATAAAATATCATGTATTTGGTGTAATCGCGAGTTTTGTAGTTAGAGTCGTGTAGGAGGAAGAAACGTTTTCATAGCAAATTGCTGTATCAACAACATATCGAGCGGGCCAAACAGCCCAATGTCAATACCACAGTCCACAAGGCCCAATATTCTTTTAAATGTCTATATTTTATTTTAAGGCCCAACTTTCATTATCATTGATCGACTTTTAACCCCAACATGTTTCAAATAAAGGCCCAATCTACCCTTGCCTAATTTTACTTTTTGGTTGTCACTTAACTCCTTTTATTTATATATATATATATATATATATATATATATAGGGGAGGATCAAGTGAGGCAGACATGTCTCTAGGTGGTATTGATGGACTAATCTCAACCATTCCCCACTATTATTCAATGGGTGTGATTTAATGGATAAAAAATATATTAAAACATTAATTTAGTCAACACAAGGGTAATAGGGTAAAATAACATAACAAGATAGTTATAAGAATGGAATCAAATCTCTTTCTCTCTCATCCATCTCTCAAATCTCACGTCTCTCTCTCTCTCTCTCTCTCTCTCTCTCTCTCTCTCTCTCTCTCTCTCTCTCTCTCTCTCTCTCTCTCTCACACACACACACACACACATACACACACGTCTCTCTCCATCTCTCCCTCTTTTCGCCGGTTCCTCCATTAACGCAAATGGAAGAACTCGAATCGTGAAAAAATTAGTGAAGAAGATGCAATTTATGTTTCAAATGAAAAAACAACGATGAAGAACTGAACTCGTTTATATTCAACCTACACTTTATAAACTGATTTTATAAAGAGAAAAAATTGTGAAGAAGAAGATGATTTCTATTCCAAATGAAACAACCATGAATAAGACGATGCATCTGTATAGACATCAATGGAGAACTCGAAACTGACCATTAAAATAAACTCTTAAAAACTGTAATTTTCACGAATAAAACGATGCATAGATACTTATGAAATTATGTATAAATACTTATGAAACGTTGCATATATAATTATGAAACGATGCATATATCTGTAGGATATTACATATTTGAAAATATGCAGCAAAAATCAACTAAATATGCATTATATGAAAACTATCTATGCAGCGTAAAAAAACTAATATGTAGTACAGTATAACCAACTATGCAAGACGTCATAAACTATGCAACAAAATCAACTAACTATGCATTATCTAGAAACTATCTATGCAGTGTGGAATAACTAAATATGCAGTACATTATGTAACATCCCATTTTCATAATTTCCAAAAGCAACATCACATTTTCATAATTAAATATGCATTATATTGAACCTATTTATGCGGTGTAGAATAACTAAATATGCAAAGACGTTATATTCAATTATGTATTATTTTCAGAAAAAAGCAGTGCCAATAAACAACTAAATATGCATTATTTGATGTCTAATTATGCAAAGAGAAGAACCCTAACTATGCTGTAAAATAAAAATATTTGGAAAGAAACATGTTCCTTAAATTCCGCCACAAAATCCGGTAGTTTCAACCTCAACCCATAAAACCCGCTGGGACCACTAATTTGACTTACAAAATTACCACCTTACCCTTAAATTGGCGGAAATCAGGTAAATAAAAAAAACTGGATTAATCACATCCCTTCATTTTTTAAAATCAATGGGTGAGATGAGTCCACATTGTCTCACCTAGGGAGGGTGGTCTCATTTGAACCAAATCCTATATATATATATATATATATATATAGGTATAGGATCATATGTGGCAAGCCCCTTAATATGTGGCAGTGTGGACAGATCTAGACCGTTAACATGTTTAATCCAAGGGCTTGATTTTTTTTGATTTTTTTTAAAAAATTGAAATAAGCTCATTTAAGGGCAAAATAGACAAATTACAAATATTAAGTAACGTCCAATTTGGCAACTCCCCAACAATTTCCTATTTTTTCGGGATTCAATCACGAAATCACCCGCCTCTTTGGTCTGGTATTTTCTCCAAAAATTCTAAAAGATTTCTTCCCCTCACAAACACCCACTCTCACACGTCCCCAGCAACTTCATCCCTCCCAAAATTCTCTCTCTCACACGCCTGGAGCACAACCTTTCTCTGCAAAAATCGATTCTTTGGTCTGGTATTTTCTCCAAATTTTTTAAAAGATTTCTTCCTCCCATAAACACCCACTCTCACACGTCTACAATAACTTCATCCCTCACAAAATTCTCTCTCACACACGGCTGGAGCACAACTTTTCTCTGCAAAAAATCGATCCTGAGGTTTTCTTTTGTGTGCGGGTGGAACTCAGTTAGACTTTAAATCTCCAATAAGCTTCTGTAAATCTACATTAAGGTAAGACTCTTTTTATATTTCTTCGATTTTTTGGTTATTTAGGTCACAGTGCAAAGGATTTTTACCCGATTCATACAACATATTTTATATCAATTGAAGATGACTATTTGTGGGTTTTGTTTAGTTTTGTTGACCTAGTTGTAGGAAACATTTATTTTTTTTATTTTGAATTTTCTAGGGTTTCACACTCGATTTTTACAGACGCACTTTTTGTATTTTGGTTTAATCTTACGCAAGCATGACAATTTTCTTAGTGATTTTGGTATATACATAAACCATTCTTGTTGTGCATATTTTGCAAAATGACTGAAATAGCTAAAAATTGGAAGATATGTTGGTGGCATATATACACATAATGTTCATAGACAGTGTTTTGGTGTTTTTTGTTGTTAAATTAGACACATAGGTACCAAGGGTATTGTGTTTTTGCAATAGTATGGCGAATTGTACATAGATGACATATAATGGTGTTTGGATAATTTTATTTTCGTACACAGTTGGACTACATACAGTACACATTTAGTTTAGTTGTGGTGTTTTTTTTGACACAGTGTTTTTGTGGCCTGCTATTTTTTCAATTTTCGTATTACGTACATAATGTGATGTGTTATTTAATTTTTCTCAATTATAGGTTAAATGGCAAGAGGAAATAGGAAGAGAGCTGCTTTCCCAGTCCCGAGCGAGGGTCCGAGTGACGTTAATCCGAGGGCAAAGAGCGCAAAATCTGCCCTCAAAGCTTCGTTGCCCAAACTGAGGACAAGATCCGTCCCTAATGTCTTATCTGGCTCATTGGTTCAGCTCAACAATTTTCAGACAAGAGCAGTTATTGAATTGGGATTCGGGAGCTTGTTGGGGATAAACATTGAAGAATTACCGGGGAGATTTATCTATTGGTTGGTAGATAACTTCAACTCTCTCAGATGTGAGTTGATTCTATCAGAAGACATGTCCATTCGTGTTGGTGAAAAGGATGTCGAGCTAGTTCTGGGGTTACCTAGAGGTGGGAATTAGAGTCCAGAAAAAAACCAAGTCCGAAACAAGCCAGGCATATTTAGACTGGCAAGTCCGATTCCTTTGATCCAGGATGGTTCATATTCCATTCTGGCAGAGGTGTCCGAAAAGATGTTGGAGGACGTGGAGGGTGGTATATGGTTCAGGAAGAACTTTATTGCTCTGGTGGATGCGCAAATTATTGGGAATATGCAGGGTGGATACGTAAACGCTCTTGTAATGAAAAGCTTGGAGAATGTTGAAGACATTCCGAAAATGAATTGGTGCGAACACACCTTGATGACATTGTTAGAGAGCAAAGAGAAATGGACGTCAACTAAGAAGAAGAGTTTTAACGGCCCCCTCATTTTTTTGATTGTAAGTACATGTCAATTATATTCGGCTTAATCAAAATCAGCATATAACTAAACCTTTTTTTTGTATCATAGGGTTTATACATGGACAGAGTTGTACTGCCTATTCGTGCCTTCCCAAGGGTGGTCCCGTGCATGCGTTCGCTTATGACTGAAAGTATCCGGGATAGGAATACCGACGAAATAAAGCGTGGAGGATATGGTTTGGGTTGGATTGATTGCCCAATTGATGAGGCCGTACCTGCTGGATCGCGCAATAACCAGCCACTGGCACCGTTAACCACTCCTGCTGTTATGCAGTCTCCTGTAGCAAGAAATGCTCCCTCGATGCCGCCCCCGACATTCACTGCTGGTGGTGTGCAGGTGCCAAATCTTTTATCAGTTTTAGTTTTTTTTTTGTTTTCTTTTTATACCTGGAAATGTAGGTGTATAGGACAGGTTATTATGTTAGTTTTAATAATTTCGAGTAATGTATCATTTTGTTTGGCATAATATGACAGCAAGAGTACATAATATTAGTTATTAAATGGTATATTTTTTTAACTAATTGGAATCTTGTTTAATTCATAAAATGGTATAACAGTAGTGACAGACAAATGTTCAAATAGTTACAATTCGGTATTATTTGTAGTCCCAAATACATATCGTGCACATTTTTTTTTTTTTTTTATATATTTTGATAGTTATATTAAGCACCAAGATTCATTGAAATGAGTATGAAACAATTGACAAATATTTATTATTTTTGGGTGCAGGGTATTGTTGGAACTCTTCTGGCCAAGCTGGCGGCTGTTGCCACAGATGTTATGGATATCCTTGCACTGTTGAATAATGCTCCAAGGGAGTTGGTTGCGAACCCCGATTCTGGGAAAATCCAAGAAGTTGCTAGGAAGTTTATATGTTTTTCCGGGGACAAGCTGGGGGGAAGACACCATCATCGAGGATACTATTGCTAGTGAATCGCATCAGATCAACACATTCTGGAGTAACCCAGAAAATATAGCTGCTCTTGAGAAGGTTGAAGAGGCTACACGTCGATGGGAGGAGTGTTAGTCCAAGTGGCTACAATAATCTAGAGGGGGGTGAATAGATTATGCCGATTTTTCGCAAATCACCCTCTTTTTCGAAACAACGAGTAGATAACAAGAATGTAAATGCGGAAAATAAACAACACTCGTTGATTTAAAGAGGTTCAACCCACCTAGGGCCTAATCCTCTACCACCCCAGTATCTCCGGGATGGATTTTAAAAAGAAAAAAAGATTTTATTAATTTACCAAAAATTAATACAACTCCTTGAGGATTACCACAACCCTCTTTCACCACCTTGAGGATTACCACAACCCTCTTACAACACCTTTGAAGATTACCACAACCTTCAAACACCTATTACCTAGATCACCCAAGTGTATTCTTATCACAAGAATACTCACAAGGATGTCTTGTGTTGAATGATGACCAAAATCAAGATTACAACTCAATAATGATTGATACAATATGAGTACAAGTGTAATCAAGAATTGAAAGCCTAGACCTCAAATAAGTGCAAGTGAAAGTGCTTAGGCTAATACAACAAGATATATGAAAGTGTTTGCTCAATTGCTCTTTGCTTGTATATTGTGTGTTGTATCTTGTTGCTTGAATGAAGCCTCTATTTATAGGAGAGGACTTGGCTTTCATTTCCAGACATTGGCTCCTCCTTGGGGAGTGATTTGCTGCAAAAGAAACCATTTAAAATGATCAATATAGTTATAGAAATCAATCCCACAAAATAGGGAAAAGTTGTGCGAAAAACGCAACGGATAGTTTCTTTGATAAACATGGGGTTCGACCGGTCGTGCAGAGATAAGATTGAAATTGAATTCGCGAATTTTTACACAGGGGGACCGTCGGAAGGGGGTGCGACGGTCGCCTTAGTCGTGGACGGTTGCCTCTTGAAGATTTTACGAAATGAGAGAAGTCCGGAACAAAAATCCAACTCCAGTGCAAAGTCGCCCGGCGACCGACCGCGACGGTCGCCCACCTGGTCGACCGGCCGCCCGCCCTGTTTTTCTTACGCCCCATTTGTTTCTCGCTCAACTCAGTGCGGGTTGCCTATAGAGGCGACCGGTCGAGCTCTGAAACAAATGTGTAGTCCAATGTTTTATTGAAAATAAACTTCAAGAAATACTCCGAAAAATAGTAAAAATATTTTAAGTTGATCGGAAGTATTTAGACAACATTTAGGGAAGAAAAAGAGGCCAAGTATATCTCGAAAAATCATCGACTATAACAAAAGTGTAATGTTTTCCACTTAGACTAGCCGTACCAATGTCCCCGTACAAATCAAGGTGAAGCATTTGTAGAGGTTTGGTTGTGGAAATTTCATTTTTGGGCTTAAAACTACTTTTAACTAATTTGTTCTTTTGACAAGTGTCACATAAGCCAAGATTTTCAAAATTCAATTTGGGTAGTCCTTTCACATGTTGGTTTTTGTAAATATTTTTCAAATTCTTGTATCCAACATGTCCAAGTCGCCTATGCCATAAACTAGTTAAATCATTATTGGCGACTAAACAAGAAACATTTTGACTAACCAAATCACTTGTACAAATTTTGTAAAGATTGCCTTTTCTATTTGCTTCACAAATAATTTCACCATTTTTAAGTATAAGGCATTTTTCTTTATTAAAGGAAACATCATATTTTGAATCACAAAGTTGGCTAACACTTATCAAATTAAACTTAAGCCCTTCAACTAATAGAACATTACTAAGAGAGAAAGAAGAGTTACCAATTTCTCCATTTCCAAGAATCTTTCCTTTGCCATTGCCGAACATGACCATACCCTCTTCTTGGAGTTTGATGTTGGTAAAAAGTTCTCTCCTCCCGGTCATATGGCGTGAACATCCGCTGTCCACGAGCCATTTTGAATCTTCCATTGTGGTTATAGCCCCTATTACCTACAAAAGAATTTCTTTTAGGTACCCTATAATTTTGGGGTCCATGGGGGTTAGTCTTGAGACCTTTGGGTCTCCAAACATGTCTTGAGCTATTTCTCAATTTGCAATTATTAGCATAATGTCCAACTTTGCCACAATAAAAACAAGTAGGAGTATTATAATTATTAGCACGTACAAAAGTCGGACTTTGGTTATTTTTCTTAAAAACACTTTGAAATGGCTTATAACCAAGTCCCAATTTGGAATGCTCACCTCTTTGTGCATCTAAAATTTTTGTAACTTTATCCGTACTTATATTGAAACGATGCATATCATTTTTCAAACATTCAATATCTTTTGTGAGCAATTCCTTTTCGGTTTCAAGAGAATGAATTCTAGTAAGAGTAAGAGCATGAGCTTTGTCTAGAGATTCATTAGAGGTAAATAATTTTTCTTTTTCAACATTAATCTCCTTATGCTCCTTTTTCAAGTTTTTGTATTTAACGTTTAAATTTTGAAACTCAATATGCAATTCATCAAAATCACATTGCAAGTCATCAACTATAGAGGAAGTAGAAGAGTTTGAGTGTACCTCATTGTTTTCATCGTCTATAGCCATGAGACCATGTTCGTTTTCTCCTTCCTCATTGGTTGTTTCGAGTAGTTCATCCCATGTTTTGACTTCCGCATTTAGAGCCTTCTTTTTCGTGAAAGGCTTCCTTTTCTTTTGCTCCTCTTCATCGAAGCCGCAATCGGCAATGAAGTGCCCGGGTTTTCCGCATTTAAAGCAAGCATTATCTCTTGGTTTTCTTGCTTTATTTTTATTTACAAATTTTGCAAATTTTCGAACAAGTGCGGCCGTCTCCTCATCATCATCATCATTATCATAGTATGCATTATTAGAAGAAGAAGCAAGACCTTTAGAAATAATTTGCATACCCGATTGATTTGTGGATGGTTTGGAATTTTTCCTCTCCTTGAGATAGACTTCATAGATGAGTAGATTTCCAACAAGTTCATCAAACTTGAGTGTCTCAAGATTTTGTGCCTCCGTGATTGCCGTTACTTTTTTGGACCATGACCCGGGAAGTGCATTCAATACCTTGGTCACCTTGTCTTCTTCGGAGATGACCTTGCCGAGGGCCACAAGAGGATTGACAATATTGTCAAGCCTTTCCACCATCTTGGAGATGCTTTCGCCATCATACATGTTAAAGTTTTCGAAGTCTTTAACAAGCATGGTCTTTCTTGCTTGCTTGACTTTCTTAGTCCCTTCATAGATTGTCTCCAATTTTTCCCAAACCTCATGTGCCGACCTTATGCCTCTTATGCGATTGTACTCGGTGGTGGTAAGAGAACAATGCAAAATATTTAAGGCCTTACTGTTTAGAGAGAAAGCCTTTTTGTCGTTTTCATCAAACTCCTTGAAAGGTTTAGGAGCCAAAGTGCCATCTTCCGATTTCTTTGTTGGTTGATCAACTCCTTCAATGACCACATTCCAAATGTCGAACCCGCACCCTTGTAGGAAGCACTCCATACGGTCTTTCCAAAATGCGTAGTTGTTGGCGTCGAATAGTGGTGGCTTATTGGTGGAGGCGCCGGTGGTGAGATGAGCATCATTTGTAGCCATGGATCTTTCCTCTTTACTCGGAACGAGCTAGCCAAAGAGTTTGGCTTTGATACCAGTTGTTAGTCCAAGTGGCTATAATAATCTAGAGGGGGGGTGAATAGATTATGCCGATTTTTCGCAAATCACCCTCTTTTTCGAAACAACGAGTAGATAACAAGAATGTAAATGCGGAAAATAAACAACACTCGTTGATTTAAAGAGGTTCAACCCACCTAGGGCCTAATCCTCTACCACCCCAAAGATCTCCAGGGATGGATTTTAAAAAGAAAAAAAAGATTTTATTAATTTACCAAAAATTAATACAACACCTTGAGGATTACCACAACCCTCTTTCACCACCTTGAGGATTACCACAACCCTCTTACAACACCTTTGAAGATTACCACAACCTTCAAACACCTATTACCTAGATCACCCAAGTGTATTCTTATCACAAGAATACTCACAAGGATGTCTTGTGTTGAATGATGACCAAAATCAAGATTACAACTCAATAATGATTGATACAATATGAGTACAAGTGTAATCAAGAATTGAAAGCCTAGACCTCAAATAAGTGCAAGTGAAAGTGCTTAGGCTAATACAACAAGATATATGAAAGTGTTTGCTCAATTACTCTTTGCTTGTATATTGTGTGTTGTATCTTGTTGCTTGAATGAAGCCTCTATTTATAGGAGAGGACTTGGCTTTCATTTCCAGACATTGGCTCCTCCTTGGGGAGTGATTTGTTGCAAAAGAAACCATTTAAAATGATCAATATAGTTGTTAGAAATCAATCCCACAAAATAGGGAAAAGTTGTCAAAACGCAATGGATAGTTCTTTGATAAACATGGGGTTCGACCGGTCGCAGAGATAAGATTGAAATTGAATTCTGCGAATTTTTACACAGGGGGACCGGTCGGGGGGGTGCGACCGTCGCCTTAGTGTGACCGGTTGCCCTTAAAGATTTTACTACGAAACAGAGAAGTCCGGAACAAAATCCAACTCCTGTGCATGTGTCGCTCACGGCCGATCGGTTGACCGCACCGTCGCCCACCTGGTCGACGTCGCCCGCCCTGCTGTTTTTCTTACGTCCCATTTTTTCTTTCTTGGCTCAACTCAGTGCGGGTTGCCCTATAGGCGACCGGTCGAGCCTGAAATAAATGTGTTGTCCAATGTTTTATTGAAAATAAACTTCAAGAAATACTTCGAAAAATAGTAAAAACATTTTAAGTTGATCGGAAGTATTTAGACAACATTTAGGGACATAGTTTTGGTTTAAAAACTTATTTGAACAAAATCGAACATAATCATCAAAATCATGATAAAAACATTTATCTAACAAGGAGTTCCAGAAAGGATCTGATGATATACCGAATTTCAGTATTGGGTTGACGCAGGAACCCAATGTTGCGAATTGGTCAGACGTTCTTGATACATCACGTCAATACTCAGAGGAACACCCGGTTGGGGTGATGCCACAGGATGAGGGTGTAAGAATACTTTTTTTGTTGTTTCGCATATGCTCCACTTATTTTTTCAAGGTTACATGTGTGCAGTAGATATGGCATGTTTTTTTAATTTTGACGGGTTTTTTTCGGGGCATGTTGTCGTGGGGCAAGGGTTGATGGGCGGGATGTGACCGAGTTGGCACGGTGTGTGACGATGTCGTAAAAATGTGGAGCCGATGGAAGGACATGCGACCGAGCAGACTGCTGCAACTCCTCAAACGCGTAAGAGCACTAGGAAGCAGCGTAAAACAATCATGTTGTCTTCTCCATTCCTTTCGAGATGGGTCGACTTCGCCCAGAAGATGAATAAGATCCACAACGCTATTGCGAAGTGGGTTTTTGATAATGTTGGTGCTACAAGGTTACGTATTTTTTTAATGTGGTTTTCATCTAGCTTTCTCTATAAAATTTATTCATCATTGTTTTGTTTTTTTTTTCGTTCAACATATGCAGAAGCAATGTTATATTTAGGATGGGAGACAATGTCCTCACGAGAGAACATTTGGAGACCATGAGGGCTGGGGAGTACATATCTGGAAGCGTCATTGACGTGTGGGCCAAAATGTTGAACGAAATGGAGGAATCAAGGGATGCTAATTCCCCCCCCCCCCCGAGATTTTTTCTGACAAATTTGGTGACGGTATGACCCCCTCTTTTTTAATTGTGTTGTTGAATACCATGACCGGTATCTATTTATACCACCACGCAAAATTAACTGTAGTTTGATTTGAATAATATTACTGGATTTTTGGTATAAATATACCTATATCATGGTATGCGTATACTCATATTTTTGTAGTAATATTAGATGTGTATTTGTATACTGTTATTGGATTTTTGGTATAAATTTACCGATATCATAGTATGCGTTTAATTATATTTTTGTAGTATTATTAGATGTGTTTTTTTTATTTTTGACAGTGATTTAGTGGTGATTAGTCATTTGCATTGAATGTTCATAGATGTGATGCGAATTTCGTACATTTTGGTATACATATAATTATGGAATGTGGTTATATTTTTAAGCAGTGATGTTGTACGCGTAGTAGTGTCGAATTGATATAATTGATTTTTTACGGCATACTGATTTTATATCTGTTGCATCGCCGCACAAGATTTGCGGATGAAAGGAGGTTGGCGTTATTTTCGGAGGCTTTTGACCTGGAGTTTGTGGACCCAATCGCGTTTAATTTGCGAGCCATTGAGATGATATATCCTTGTAGCATATATATGTCTATTTTGCTGTTCATATGTAAATTTTAACAAGTATACGTTTTGTTGAATGATACCCAGTTCTTCTTCCCGATTATAAATAGATGGCACTTGTTCGTGATATGCGTCAACATAAAGAAGAAGTACTGTCACATTTTGGACAACTCTTCAGATGGTAGTACCGGTTGCAGCAAGTACGCACAGATGCCGGAGAAACTGGTAAGATACCTTACATTTGTTTCCCTGTAATGTTTTTTTTTGTATTAAAACATGGATAATAAATGGTGATAGAATAACAATAAGTTTGTATACAAATAGATATTACTTGGTATATGGTTAGTTCAATTTTTATATTCTTGTATTGGGTATGTTAATTTGATGAAAACATAGCTATGATTTGGTGTACATATAAGTTTCGTGTGATATACAATTAGTTTTTATTTAACATATAGATGCACATTATGGAACCTTTTTTCTCTTTTTTCTTGGGTTACTAGGTTGATGGTAACATTTTTTATTTTTCTGATTTCATTTTTGTAGTTGGACCTGTTTTCTCGATATCTCCAAGCACATGGGTGCTACCAGTCAACGCGTAATATTGAAAAATATCGCCCAATAAGACTCGCCATGTCGTGGAGGGTGGAGGAAAACACAGTCGACTGTGGGATCTATGTCATGCGTCATGTGGAGACCTACATGGGGGTACCATTGAAGAAATGGGACTGTGGATTTGACAAGGCTGACGCTGCGGAGTTCGCACGTTTGAGGACCCTGTACTGCCACGCAATTCTGATGCATGACTTGAACCAAGAGAAAGATAAGGTGCTTGGTTTGGCCAAAAAATTTGTTAGTGGAAAGTAGTTGGTTATCAATTGAGGAGTTCATTTTGATAGACGGAGCTTCTAAGTACACTCTATTTGTTACATCAGACTAGAATATTTTTGTTGCCCATTCATTTCTATCAACATTTTGTGTTACTTATTTCTGAACGAACTTAAACAAACATGAGTTCCTATTTATGCGTATTGTTAGTGTTTAAACAGTGCACATTTTGTCAGTATGCAAAATTTATTTTGTTACTGCTTTAGTGTTTATACGTTCGTATGCAAGTACTTTTTGTTTTTCAGTTGAAGATGTTTTAACGAATCGTGTGCATGCATAATTCTTAAGCAGTTTGTGTTCAAGTACTATAATTACTCTTTATTTTTGAACTCAATGTAACAATGTACTTCTGAATGTCACACTTATCATGAAATGCCAAACCAATGTATACCAAAATAAGAGTTTATGATACTATAATATAATTATGTGTACACCATAATTTACTGATTATAAACCACCAAAGTATTCATATATATACACCACAATATGCCACAAATTTACTATATTTTCGATTTTTAGTTGAAGTACTACAATTATTTTTACTCTTGAAGTCATCGTAATCCTTTGAAAAGTTGTGTATCATCAACAAATAGCAATTACAACATAAAAGTGTTTAGGTTACATGGTATTTTTTTTTATTTAAAGTCAATGGACTAAAAAACGGTGTAACATTAGAATATAAATGGCATTCAGTTATAATATAAATGACATTCAATTATAATATAAATGACGTTCATTTAACATAACTCAAAAATCTGATAACAGTTTTTTGGACTGTACGAAATTTGAAAATGTTGGGAAAAGTGTAGTTGTTTTATGTAGGTTGTTCTGGACATGTTCGGTTGTTGTGAGATGCAATTTTGCCACACGTGCCACACTTCCTCTTTAGTTTCGTGCTTGCACGGATTGCCTTTTCCCTTTGGCTTTGTAGTCTGCTTTTAACCCGGCTCCCATTGCCCTTGTTACGAGCTTGTTGCGGTGGCAATACTGAGATCTCCATTTGAGAAGTAGAGCCGCAGTAATTCTCAAAGAGTTCTTCAACGCCCCCGTCATGTTGTCTATCTTGTTCGTGGGCTAACTTGTTCTTTTGTTTGGACAATAAGCGTGCTAAGTCAACCAATTTTTCCACTTTATCATTTGCAAGTCGTATGTAGTTGTGGAATGTGGACCATAATTCATTTAGCGTTGTGGCTGCTTCTTGGCCGCCATTGAATTCGTACAGTTGACCGCTTGTTGTTGACGGATGTATGGATGATAGCCTCATCCATCGATTAGGCACGTATTTCCTGGGAATATGATTGAGGTCCTTGAATACAACGAATATGTGTTGGCACAAAATACTGTGCATTTCAAACATTTTGCAACTGCACACCGCAACTGTCTTTTCCTTGTAGTACTGTACTTTGAATTCATCATAAAATTCGTCCTTTATTGAGTAAGAACAGGTACTACCACCAGACCTGGTCACCATGTGCACTGAACATTTGTAACACGCATTTGCAATCTCCAGGCTAATTTTCTTAAAAACAGCAGGCGTGTACAGCATTGAAGCATGTTTTTCAATCCCCAACGGTGTTCTGCACTAAGAACAAGAGTGTCGCTATCATTGTTTAGTTTGTGTATGGCGTGTCGTTGCGACTCCATTGCGCTATCAAAGTGCATGAAGAACTCGACCAAATTTACTTGTGGATTTGTAAACCCGCCAAACCAACTGTTTGTGCTCTCAAACCGTGATGTAGTCCGCATCAAACCGCCCATGGGTACATCCCGAAAATGAGTAGGGATCCATCTCTCTCTGATTTCAAACATTTTAGTGAACCACGGATGATTTTCTAGTTCGAAATCTTTCATAACAGAATGCCATTATTTTTCAAACTCTTCCGGTTCATGTTTTTCATCCAAAACCGCTGTGTTAAGACGACGTAATAATTTTTCATTCTTGAACAATGCGTGTCCCACTTTTGTGCTAACCTTCTCCATTATGTGCTACATGCAAAAGCGGTGTCTTGCGGTCTTGAAAACTACTTGAAATGCGTTCTTCATCACCGGATCCTGATCGGTCACAATGTAGTACGGCTCATTGTCCATGGTATCCAAAAATTGTCTGAATAACCACACATAGGATTCCTCATCTTCCTTTAATAGCAATCCACAAGCAAACGTTACACACCGACGATGGTTGTCAATGCCCGTGAATGGCGCAAACACCATTTTGTACATGTGTATCAGAATTTTTGTAGAGATATCATTATTGCATTAAATGTACACCATGTAATGCATAAATAAATACCAAAAGTATTATATTTGTATACTAGAATCATTAAATGCAGAGTACATTATTTCAAAACAGGATTAAGCAGAAAGTAATGGAATTATACAATACACAACTACTACTCTATTTGAACACATACATATTTATATATTTATACAACAATAGTACTATTTTTATTCCTTTATTCTAAGAATGCAGTCATCCATATACGCCACATGCAGACCCCAAAAGCTAACCTGTTCATGTTGTAAGTAGCATCGAATGATATAACGTCACTGAACATGGTATAATTTCTCACTGAAATAGGGTCCGCCCAGAAAAGTCTCGTTAGTTGGTCTTGTTCGTCAATGACATAACTGAAGGCCATTCCTGGACATGTCTCCTTTTTTTTCAAGTACATGTCGATTATCAATTGTGCATCTGCACCTCATATGTATGCCTTCAAATCTCTCTTGAAATTCTTGAAATCGATTGGTAACGCCCCCACTTGAGAAAACCCACCAACCATTTGTCTGTACAGGTGGTGTGTCTTTGAACTGCCGATGTTGGCCTTTGAACAATTGAAGATGAATTGTTTGTGCCCAAAATTCAAATTCTGATTCACCTTAAGAAAATGTCGATAAGATTCTGTATTGAATGAATGTGTGTGGCGCTCTTTGAAATTTTTAATAGCATATGCACCGTTCGTCGTGTATTCTAGTATGTAGTGGGCGTTGCATCCACAATGGTTTGACACTCTAGTTCGTTGTTTGGTGTGTGAATTGCTTCCTTCGACGCCGACCACAGACGATGTTTGTTTTTAACATTCCCTGTTACAAACAATATATTGCAGACGAAGCTCTTTGTTCCTAAATTTCCTTGATGTGCTCATTCGTATGTCGAAGCCGCATTGTTTACCATAATCCCTATAAAACTCCACACCCTTGTCCAAACTCCCAAAATGCATGCCCACTCGCGGTATTTTATCCTGTTCAACTTCAGATATCCAATATTTGGTGTTGCCGGGTGATATTACCAGGCGCTCTCGTATTTCGACATGCTGGAACATTTCATCACTAGTATCTGCAAAGTATATGCACACCAAATAAGTGAAACGTGTACACAAAAATATTTTTCAAGATGCACAATAGTTTCAATATTAGCGTACATTTTCCTAACTAAAAAATCTTACAATATCCACTAAATGTTTATACTAATCACACCAGTATTGAAGCATATGTATACGAAAATAAGATGTTTTTACACCACTACAGAATTATTCCAACACCATTGTTTGTTCTCATTCTAAATCACCAAAGTATTCGTATATATACACCATAATATGTTGAAAATACACAAGTTTGCCGAATGTTGTACACAACTATATATGTTAATGTATAACTTCAAATAAACTTTCAAACACATAATATCACATTTTAACTTAACACAAAAATATACATATCTATACACCAAAAAATTGCTTTACAGGCATATATATTGCAATATGTTTATACAACGCTTTCACATAAAAGATTCATCATCACCCCAGCCATCCCACAACATATACTGCATGCTTACATGTACACAATATTAAATATATGTGTACACCAATCTAATATCTAATGTGTACATTTTTGTACATTTCTTTACACTAAGATAACCATCAATTATGATTCCATATTTCTAAATAAAACATCTACATGATGAATAAGGATATTGCAAGATTTTTCGAAACATAAACACACATACCAGGAAAAAAAGCGGCTGAAACCCAGTTTTCATCAGGATTGTCCGCCAACACTTCATCATGTTGTGATTCATCGCACTCATCGCCCATTTTCAAAAAGTTTTTGTGCTCTTTTTTTTCCGACTATAGGTTGTTTTTTTGTGTTTTTTGGGACGTCAAACTAGGTCTGGCTGCTGAATTTTGGATGGAGGAAGAATGAAGAAGATGATAGGAGACGTGTGTTTCTGTTCCTAAATTAACGTTTCTTTTGTTTTGGCAAGATTGCAATCAGGAGGATCCCTTGATTTTAGGTTCTTAATTATGGTATTAATTTAGGCATTTTTTGTGGATTATTGAAATGCCCTTTTGCCATTAAAATTAATTATAAAATGGTATTTTGAAGGGCTAATCTAAGCCATTGATTGTTTAGGATGTAGGGATGGGATTTGTCCACACTGCCACATGGTAAGAGGCTGCCACATGAGATCCCATCCCTATATAGGTATAGGATCATATAAGTATAGGATCAAATGTGGCAGGGAGCTTACTGTAAGACCGTGTGCACTAATCCCATACGTTAAATTGATAAATCCAATGGATCGAGAGCAAATGGGGGAGAAAGAAGTAAGAAGTTTCAAAATGGAGGAGAGAAGTGAAAGCGGGAATCAAATTAGAAATTAAATCCCTTGAAAAGCTATAGACACGAACATTTACCAAAAAAACTGAAAATATTTAATCTAAAAGACTAATTTGCCCTTTATGGGCGAAAAATAAAAAAAGGCAAAAAATCAAAAACAAATTGATCCATTGGATTTGTCAAAAAATTCATTTGCTCTCGACTGGCCGTGAGTTCTCTCTCTCATTTTTCATCCTTTTTTTTCGCTTAATCGAGTAAAGGCGCCAGTTCTCTCTGCGGATTGGGTTGTTCTTCAAGTGTTGGTTGAGGTAAGTGTTTTTTGACAATTTTTTTTGTTTTGGTTCATTTTTTTTTGTTTTGTTTCGCAAAATCGCGTTAATGGTTTCTATTTTTCCCATTTTCGTGGTGTGTTTTTTTACAGATGTAATGCTTAAAGTTTTTGATTTTTGGAGTCTATTTGTTTGAATACTAGGCAACTGGTTGTATTTTTCATTTTTAGAGATACTAGGGTTTTTGCAGCCGGTTTTATGGTGTAGGTTTTTTTCGGTTTTTGAAATGTGTTTGTGGGAAAGGTTTCAGGGTATTGTTTCTTATTTTTGATTGGTGTTTTAGGGTACATTTTAACATAAACGGTGTAATATTACATGTTGTTTGGTGCCTTTTTTTTTGGAGGATATGCGTATTGATGTTTGTGTAGGTAGGGATTTCGCAGAATGGTTGTGTGTTTGTGTTTTGAAATGTGTTTGGGAAATTTATTAGGGTACTCTGTTTTTCTTGTTTTTCTTTTTGGGATTTTTGGTGTACAATTATATCTTAACGATGCACTTTTAGTTGTAGTTTGATGCACAGTTTCTAGAATATATGGGTGTGTTGTTGTTTTGTCCCTTATATTATGAAGAATGAATAATATGTGATGTTATTTTTAGATGAGTATTGATGTATAGTTATGAGATATATTATGCATTTTTAATGAGTATTTGGTGCAAAGAATGAATATTTCAATCTGAAGTGTATGGGGATTGAAATTTTGATGCATTAATAGATATTCAACGATGCATATTTATTGATATTATTGTGCATCTTTAGCAATATCACAGTGCATATGAAAATGTATTTTGGTGTATGATTAGTTTTTGTTCTGTGGATAAGTAGTTTACAAAGTGTAAAAGTTTTCATTTGATGCACGGTTAAGTTGGCTATATCAAGTATGTAGGGATATTTTTGATATAATGGTAGATGTATTATGGTGCATGATTAGTTTTGGTTATGTGCATAGGTAGTTTACAAACTGCATAAACACACATGGTGTGTAAATAGTCTTTTGTGATGCAGAGTTAAAGTTCATATAGTGCATATTTAGTTTGTCAATTGTGTTTTCAATACATTTTTTAACATGGGTATGTTTTATGTTTTCTCTGGTTTTGAGGTGTGCTTATCTTTCTTTGCTTGTTGTTAATGATAGGTTGATAAGTTTATATGTCTAGAAGAAACAAGAAAAGACCAGCTTCTGACGGGGCGGATGACAGGGACGAAATGTTAAGAAAAGTGCTAAAGCAGACAAATCAAAAGAGAAATGTGCGTTCCCCAAGTTGAAAACTAGATATGCGCCTATTGTTGTAGTAGAAGCATTGAGTGGTTTGAATAAATCTTCAGACCAAAGATGTGGTTGAAATGGGGTTTGGAAGTTTGCTGGGGCTCAAAGTCGATGAGTATCCATCCATGCTAATTTATTGGTTGGTTGACAGTTTTAACACTATTAGATGTGAGTTAATTCTTCTAGAGGAGGTCTATTCACTGCGACGAGAAGGATGTTGAGTTGGTGTTGGGGTTTCCGAGGGGTGGAACTAGAATTGACAAAAAAAATAAGTCGAAAACATCTCAAGTTATGAGGATTGACAGTCACAGTTTGAGGCCAATGAAGATGGGAGCTACAATATTAAGGCTGCGGATGTTTGTGGGAAGATGCTTGAGGATGGTGAAGGAGGTGTTTGGTTTACGAGGCACTTCGTTGCTCTTGTAGATGCACAATTATAGGCAATGTCCAGGGCAGTTATATTAATCCACTGGTTATGAAATGTTTGGAGGATGTTAATGATATTCACAACTTGAATTGATGCGGGTACACTTTGAAGACTTTGATATCTAGCCGAGAGAGATGGACTAGTACTTAACAAGAAGCATTTTAACAGTCGTTCCTTTTTTTGATTGTAAGTATGTTTTAATTTCTTTTATGTCATTTTTTTAAAATAATATTTATTTTGCATTTAAGGGCTTCTACATGGATAGAGTTGTCATGTCAATTCGAGAGATCCCGAGGGTTGTGCCGTAGTGTGTTCGCCGTTGACAATGGAAAACATTAGGGATATGAGTCCGCTTGAGGTCAACAGTGGGGGTTTGGGCCAAGGTTTTGTAGATGCGCCATTGATGAGGTGGACCATCCCGGATCGCGGAATCATCGGCCCTGTTTCATTTAGTGGTGGTGGTGTGCATGTTTTTTTCCCTTTTTAAAATTATGCTATTGATACCTTTGTTCAAAAAACACATCTAATCAGAATGTACCTTTTAATCGGGTTGTCTATATTTTTGATGATGCATGTTTTGTACAATATTTGACGTATTTATAGTGTTTTAATGGTATATTGTTAGTTATAGTTTTGTATTGTTTCATTTATATGAGATTTGTTGTTTTAAGCGTATGATAATGCATGTTTATCATAGGAATAATGTAAAGATAATGTGTGAATGATATAATATTAGGTACAGTTATATGTTTGTTCCAGTTTTTGAAGCATGGGTCATCATGGTGTGTTAGTACATAAGCTATATACACCATGTAACAGTTATTTATACACCATAATTCAACTAAATGTTCACTATAAAGTTTGTTTTGTGTGCATTATATTTTGTTATTGTATATCCAGTTGGTGTTTGGGCTATGTATTTTTTTTATGGATTAATGTCTTGGATTGATATTGTGTAGGGGTGCGTTGGTAATATTTTGTCTAAGTTGGCGTCGCTGGCTACTGATGTAATGGACATTATTCTTATGCTGAATAATACACCTCGGGAGCTGTCTTCTAATCTTGAATTTGGGAAGATTGAAGCTGTGGCGACGAAGTTGATATGCTTTTCCGGTAAAAAAGCTAGTGTAGAAACCGGCAGTAGCCAAGGGCTTGGTAGCGAGACTTAGAAGAATGATGCATTTTGTAATAATCCGGAAAATATTGTGGCTTTGGAGACGGTTGAGCAAGCAATTTTACGACAAGAGGAGTTTAAGAAACGTGCGACGATATGTCCAGCTTTAGTATTGGGTTGATACAAGAAACAAATGTTGCCAATTGGGACTCTGTTTTGGAAACATCGTGGAAATACGCTGAGAAAAATTTGGCTGAGGAACAGCCGCAAGCCGGGGGGGTGAGTGTATTCTTTTTTTAAATTTCTAGGCTTTTTTTTCTTATTTTTATTTATTTATGGGTTGTTATGTTTTATGTGCAGGAGGATTTGTCGGAAGATGTTACTGAAGATACTGGATAACTTGGGGTGGTGATGGTTGAGTGGATGTAGGTCAAGGTGTTGATGTCGAAGGTCAAGCTGGGATCGGTGGGGAGGGTGGTGATGATGGAGTGTATGTAGGACAAGGTGTTGATGTCGAAAGTCAGGTTGGGATCGGTGGGGAGGGTGGCAATATTGCGACTGGAATTGGTCAACCCGTTGCAGAGGTCTACACGCACAAGAGTAAGAGGAAGCCTCATAAATCTGTGATATTGATGTCTTCCTTTCGTGCTGGATATATCGATTTTGCACAAAACTTGAACACGATTCACAACACAGTTGCAAAGTGGGTTTTTGAGAATATAGGGTCTGAGAGGTTATATGTTTTTAGATATGTATTTTCTTTTCACTTTGTATACATTTTTTACTGTTAGTTTATTTTTAATTTTTTGTTAAATGTATGCAGGAACGAGGTTGTTTTTAGGATGTGTGACACGATGCTTATGAGAGAGGAGTTGGAGACAATAAGGCCAGGGGAGTATATAAACATTGTTGTTATTGATGTCTGGTCCAAATTGCTAAATGAGAAGGAGGAAGTGAAGGATGAAAACTCCCCTTCTAGGTTTTTGCGATGACCTTAGCGACAAAGATATGTCATTAGTGTTGTGTTTTTGTTTTTTAACATGTAGCCATTTGATTTTACATGTGTATATTTTATAAATGATGATGGGGAATGGTTGTTGTGTTTTCGATGCACAGATAGTAATAATACATTGTATCTTTATAGTTTTTTTAGATGATGTACAATAGTTATACAATGATGCACTGTTAGTTATAAAATGGTGCACAGTTCAGTTATTAAATGGTGCACAGTTACGTATAAACTAATGCACATTACTTATATTCTGATGCATAATTAGTTAGAAAATGTTGCACAATTAGCTGAACAGAGTGAAGGGGTAGTTATATGATGGTGCACATTTTAGTTATAAATCCATGCAGAGTTTTAGTTTATAAATTGATGCACAGTAAGGTATAAAATGTTGTACATGTAGTTATACAATGGTGTACATGTAGTTAAAAGATAGTGGATTTTTCGAAGTTTCTATGATGAGAGAATTGAACCATATGATGATTCGTAGTTTTTGCTCGTTGTACTGTTGTGGCCCTAGGGATGACCGAGTGAGGAAAGGGTTCTGGCTATGTTCTCAGAAATGTTTGACGCATAATTTATGGACCCAACCACAACTCGTTTGCAGGCCGTTGAAATGGTATAATCTAATGATTTTAGCAGTTTTGGTTGTTTTCTTTGTTTTGTTTTAGGTTGACGTGTTATTTGTTGTTATTCTTTTTCATTTTTTCTTCCCTATTTGCAAGAGCGAACATATTTTTGTGATATGCATTACATAAAGAATAAGTATTTCCACATTCTGGACAACTCTTCTGTCGATGGTACAAGTTGTGACAAGTACGAAAAATGATGGAGATTCTGGTAATTATTGTGCTTTTTTTTTTGTAAATCAATGTGAATTTTAGCATTAATTTTGTCAAGTTATGTTTGATATAGTCTGGTGGTCAGTTAGTTATGTGATAATGTAATTTTAGCGTGCTTTTGGTGTACATGAACATATGTTTTGGTGCATTTGTTAGTTGTAAAAGTACCACGTAAATAGGTTTAGCTTTTTGGAACGACTTATGATGTTTCTGGGTGTTTTTTGTGTTTCTGTATTTTTTGTTAATATAATTGTGTGTTTCTGTATTTTTTGGAACGACTTACGTGCGGGTGTTACCAAACATTGCGTGTTGTTGGAAAATGCTCCACAGCTAGACTTGCTATGTCGTGGAGGGATTCAGAAAATAAAGTTGACTGTGAAGTCTATGCGATCAAAGACATGGAGACGCATACATGGGGCGTTGAAGAAATGGAATTGTGGATTTGACAATGCCGATTGTGCTCTATTCACACGCCTGAGGACATTGCATTGTCATGCAATTCTACTCGATGATTTGAACCAAGAGAGGGAAAAGGTTTTAAATTCGGCCAAGAAATTCTTCAATGAGAAGAAGAAAGCATAGGGATAGTGTTTGAAATTTGATGGGATGTTTTTTTGTACTTGAAAACTGATTTAATTTTTTTTTATGGGTATGTTCTATGTTGTTTTTTAGTATAGGTTGTTTGGGAATCATGATGTAATTTTAACAGTGTTAGTGGCACAATTTAAATGTAAGTATGTAGTTCAGTTTTTTCATAATAATTTTGTGTTTTTTGTTCACTCGCAGTTTGAGTTTTTTTTGTTATTTTGGAAATGTGTGCATTTTTTTGTCGATTCTAATGAAATGGCCTTTTTGTTCAATAAACTTGTGCATGGTTAACGATTTTTATGTGGAAAAATAATAAATTTATGAAATTTACCTGTTTAATACTAATGCATATTTAATAACACTTTGGTGCATAGTTATTATTATATTGATGCATATTACAATCGTTTTTCACAAAGAGTTGTTTTTTGGTGCACGATTAGTGATATTTTATAGTGCACAGTTAGTAGCTTTTTGGCACATAGTTAGTAGTGTTGATGCATATATGCTTTCCACAATGCATTTTTTTAACGCAAGTGTTAATGACCGTTGTAGGGCATATTTGGTAATATTTGGCGCATAATTAGTACTGTTTTGATGCATTTCGATCTCCACAGTTCCATTTTAATGCACAGTTTAATGGCCATGTCGTGCATATGCAGAATATATTGATTTGTTAGATCTATTAATATGTAATTGTACATAACAATTCACGATTAAAACTTAGATTGTAACGTATCGAGTTTTTAAAAAGTATCAAATTGAATCTAATAAAAAAGGGGGTTCTCATTCTGTTAGTTGATTGGGACAAGTCCGGCTGTTGAGCGATGCAAATTTTCCACAGGTACCGCATTTTCTTTTTAGTTTGGTGCTAGCACGAATTGCCTTTTCTTTCGACTCAGATCCTCGCTTTTTATTCGACTCTCGATGCTCTTGTTACGTGTTTGTTGTGGTGGCAATACTAAGATGTCCATTTGAGAAGTAGAGTCGCATTAAGTTTCAATCAATGTATGTTTGCTATCAATTGCGTGCTCTTCTTGGTCTTGAGCTAATAAGCGTGCTAAGTCGGCCAATTTTTCCACTCTTCCATTTGCAAGTCGTATGCAGATGTGAAAAGTTGACCACAATTCATTTAGAGTTGTGTTATTTTCTTCCCCACCTTCGAATTCGTATAGTTGACCGCTTGTTGTTGATGGATTATGGATGCCAGTTTCATCCACCTTGTAGATATTGACTTGTGGGAATTTCATTAAGGTCCTTGAATTAGACAAAGATGTGCTGACACTAACTCCCATGCATTTCGAACATCTTGCAGCTGTGCATTACCTTTGTTTCTTCTTTGCAGTACAATATGTTGAAAATTGCATCATTTTGGTCCTTTATTGAGTAGGAACAACTGTCATCTGTTCTTGTGACTAAATGTACTGAGCACTTATAACATGCGGTTTCAATCTCCAGGCTTATTGTTTTAAAAAAAAGCATGCATGTACAATGTTGTTGCATGTTTTTCAATGTCCAGTAGCGTCTTGCATTTGGGGATGAGAGTGTTGTTGTCGTTGTTTAGTTTGTGTACTGCGTGTCATTGTGAATCCATTGCGCTGTCAAAGTGCATGAAGAACTCTACTAAATTGACTTGCGGGTTTGTAAACCCGCCGAACCAAGTGTTCGTGCTTTTAGACTGTAACGTAGTTCGCAGCAACCCCCCCATGGGAACATCTCTAAAATAAGCGGGGATCTAACTTTTACTAATTTCATATAGTGATGAAAACTAGGGATGGTTTTCTAGATTTAACTCTATCATCACTGATTGCCATAATTTTTCAAATTTAGCAGGTTCAATTTGGTCATTCCAAAAATATTTACCCTAAAAATATGTCCTCTCTATCTTCAAATACACCGTCTCCCACCGATCGGAATTCTTGAAATTTTTTGACCATAATTTCCAGCCATGGCGTCTCCTTCTCTCCATGGTCTTACTTCTAACTTTGATGCCCCTTTATAAAACCATCGAACGCATGCTTCTTCTCCAAGTCTTCCTCCACGTTCGACATGTGTCCATGACCTTTTGCCTGGAATTGAATTTCATGGTCATGTTCCAGCCAGTTTTCTTCATCAGTAGAAGTCGAACGCTTCAGGGAATCTCATGGATCCACAAGATTTATTCATGGAGTCTACTAGGGTTTCGAGAACTAGGGGTTGTGATTCTAAGGATGCTGCTGCTCAGTCTGTCGCCATTGATGGCCTCCCATCAAGAGCTCACTTAGTTGCGGGTTATTCCCTTTCCTCTAATTTCATACCACATGCACGTACATCTGTTTTTGGTGGATATGGCCATGCGTGTGGTAACGTGCAGCCCCAAATCCTGGTCCCCAAGTTAATTACTAATCCCCCTTTGGTTGATGATGGTGGTCCCTCCATGCTCCCTGTCAAAAGAGGTTATGTTTCCCATGTGTTAGGAATTTTATTGTTTAGATTTTGATGAATGCCATGTAAAACTTAGAATAGAAAGTTGGCACCCCAATTCTTGTCGTAAAATGCATTGTAACAATTAGAGTGGCCAAAGCCGAGTTAAGTCGCCTACGCCTAACATGCAAGAAGACAATCAAGACTGGAAGGAAGACTCACTGTGAGACAGTGAGTATGGCAAAGAAGAGAGGAACTCCTTGAAGAAGCAAATGAGGAAATGCAGCTAAGTGGAGATCGGTCAAGTCAACTCGAGAAAAGCCAAGTCTCAAGTTGAAGTGACAGAAGAGTCATCCATGATTGGAAGTCGACTCTAAGTCACCTGGGGAAAGCAAGGAAACGCAATAAGTCGAGATAACGGTAAAAGATCCGTTGCACGTAAATCAAGAGATTTACTTAAACAAGTAATATCTCCATACCACCTTTCGGAGTGCTCAGTCGAAGCGTGCGCAAAAGGAATGAACAAATGGGAAGCACTACACCGTGTCGAACTCGAAAAGGTGAAAGAACAATTCATACGAGGAAATGGCAATTCCAAGGATGCAACAAGACAAGCCAACGATCGCAAGTGACTTTCAAAAATAAGCCTATCTCTTCAACGGGCAAATTTTTGAAAGATCACTATAAAAGGCCGAGGAGTGACTCTGAGAGAAGGTTACTCGAACACGAACATTCAAGAAATCAATTAAAATTATAACCGTAAATACTCTCAAATCATTCAAGATTAATCCTCAAGTTTTACATTACGAAGTACATCAATCCAACACTAACTTGTGAAGGAAAGAGAACTTCAATCGATTGAAGAGGAAACTTTTGAAGAAAAGGGGTCCACATTCCACGAAGGATTGTAGGAAGGTTCAAGGTCGAACCAAGTCTTAAAGCTTTTGGAGGGCTTCGTGATCAAATCCAAAGAGCTTGAGCAAGTGAGTCAGAGTAGCAAGGCAACGTGAAGAAGAAGGTTCGAGTCGCACGAGAAGCGCCTAAGTGATCAAGGCGTCTCCGTGATCGAGTCCCAAAGGATCAAGTTAGTTGTGTGATCAAGACTTGTATCCTGACTGTTACCACTTTGTAAACCGATCATTACCTAGTGGATTCCTTCAGAGTTGGAGAAGAGAGGAGTAGAAGAATTACCCCATCTTCGAACCTCTATAAAAATTTCATCGTGTCATTTACATTTCAAAGATTTTAATTCCCGCATTTTTAATCGCTTATATATCGATAAATTTGCTATCCATTTGATAATACAAGTACTAAACCCAAAGACTAAACTCTTACTTAATCAAACTTAAGGGTGTTAAGTCTTCCAACAAAAAACAAAACCACGATTGAGTTAATTTAGAGTCAACAAGTGAGTTATTCCATCAACTCGTTGAGTCCGTTGAGAGACTAACTCTACCGATTGACTAAATCGACCGTCCATCAAGGACACAACGTGTAGAATCAACTCGTATATTTAAAAGGACTAAATCGAAAATTTGGTAAGGTTTATTCAACCCCTTCTAAACCTTACACTTACACCCCTTGGGACCTACAAGTGGTATCGAGCGGTTGGTTCATTGAACCCTCCGCACCGGAGTTCGAACTAGATCTCCAAACTTTTCAAAGTCCGCTTTAGTACTTAAACTCTCGAAACTCTTTTTATCATTAAAAGTTATTATCATGGAAGCAAATTTGACATGCATCCCTATGTTCACTATTGAAGAATTTGATGATTGGAAAATTCGTGATTTGTGCTCATCTATCAAAGATTACATGATGAGATGTGGATAGTGATAGAAGATGGGCCTCCGCAAATCTTAAAGGTGAGCACACCGGTGACGAAGAGTTGCAAACAAGGAGAGAAGATGTTGCTCCCTGCACTACCATGGTTGAAAAACCAAGAACCGAGTGGACAAATGATGACAAAAAAGATACAACTGGACAATGTAGCAAGGACATCCTTTACAAAACCTTGACAAAGCCATGTTCAATAAAGTCAAATCATGCAAAACGGCTAAAGAAATGGGATAAGCCGACATTGATTTGTGAAGGCTCAGAGCAAATCAAAGAAAACAAATTATCAAAGGTCAGACAAAAATTTGAGAACTTCAAAATGATCTCAGAGAACACCTGGATCAACTAGATGCTCGATTCACGTAAATCACAAATGAGTCTGTTCGCACTTGGAAAGGAATATACACAGAAGGAAATGTGTATGAAGATCCTAAAAAGTCTTCCATTGAATGGGAAATGAAGGTCATGGCAATCGAGACATTCCATGGACCTATCAAAGACATCCAACCATGAGTTATTCTCGGACCTCAAAGCCTACGAGTTTGAGCCGAGAAGAAAAGACAGGAAGAGACAATTTGCACCCAAAACAAATTGCTCTAATTGTTAAAGATGTGAAGAGAGTCGAGGTCAAAGAAGTCATTGACCCTAAGAAATAGCCCGATGGTTAAAAGATTCAACAAGTTCTTTAATAAGAACTACAAGAGAGGAAAGGGTGAATTTTCCGAGGAAGACACTCGGCTCCCTCCAAATCAAGGGAAGATAGGCCAACCAAGAGAACAGATCATCAAAAAGTTGAGTATCAAAGGGTGACAATCCAAGAATAGAAAGAGTCGATCAAAAGGTTGAATATCTATCTGAACTGTAGACAACCAGGTCACTATGCCATTGATTGTCCATATCCTCGTAGTCAACAAATACGGGTTGGTTGAAGAAGAAAGGAAGGTCTTGAGAGAAAGAAGACAAGAAAGGAAAAAGGCAATGATGGTCGCAGAGATCATTTGAAACAGCCAAGTCAAGAGAGACATTGATTCGAGAGAGCAAAGAAGCCGACTACTTAAGTGACTCGAAGAAGAAGCCCGATCCGCTTGATGGCCAAAGAACAAGATCAACCTCGACCAAGAAGATGAGGTACAATCTAACTCAACAAACTCGTACACTAGTGATAGTGATCGTGACACACACACTTCATCACCCACCGATCTTTATGATTCATTAGGCAAAATGATGAAAGATTTTGAACACATTAAATCCTCACACACACTATTGAATGAGGAAAACAACCTACTCAAAAGTCAAAACTCAAAGCCGACTAAGGAGCCGAGTACTCTAAGTCAAATAGTGATGAGAATGAAAGTTTAAAGGTCGAAAATGCTAAATTAATAGCGTAAATTGTCGCTATAGAAAAGAGGAGAATGACCTCAAGAATGTTATTGCCTCATTCACTAAGGCATCTAAATCATTGGATGATCTTATTATGAGTCAAAGAGAATGTGGAGACAAGACAGGGCTTAGGATTTAATTCCTCCGTGCTATGTCAAACCTCAAAAGTAATTTTGGAAAAAGGATTCAAGCCATGAAGAGTCCGAAAAATCCAAAACTCTAAATGTTGCACACACATTCACTCCAAAGCACAATAACAAGCAAACCGGCCTTGGTTATAAAGGAAAAGGAAAAAAACCAATTGAGTGTCTTGAAAGAAGGATGAGAAGAGATTCATCGATTCCCTCAAAGAAACTCCAAACGTAAAATACTCAGAAAAGAAGAAGCAGAGCTACCAAAACCCCAGAAAATCCATGAAAGAAATACATATGATGGGAATGGTAGAAAATATCCAAGCCAAGCTGATTGGAATAATGTGAACTATCAAAGATAGACTTATGGAATATAAGCCCAAATGGCAAAGGCCTAGAACTCAAAGAAAGGCCATTCCAAAAGCATAAGAGCTTTCATCAAAGCACACATATGCACCTAGGCACTACACTCAAAGACACCACAATTACCCAAGGAAGGCAATTGCTAAAACACATATGCAGCATACGACAAAAGAGACAATTTGTATGAACCTAGAATCCCCCAAGCAATTTGCCAGGATTAATTATGATTATGGCATCGATAGATGGCAACCCTTAGAGTCAAATAGTTTGGCTATAGGTTGGTTGGATCATCTTACAATTCTAACCCCTTAGGACCCGGACAAGTATGGGTACCTAAAACTTAATTTCCTTGATTGCGGGTCAAGGAAGCAGTGACCAGTGCCAAGGAACTGGTACACGGACAGTGCATGTTCCGGACATATGACAGAAATAAGAAAAATCTGTCAAAATTCAAGGAAGTTAAAGGAGCAAAAGTCATATTTGGGAAATGAAGCTCCTGGTGAAATAATGAGCATTCGATCCATCAAGAGGAATGGATTAGAAATCACGGATGTTGCATATGTTGAAGGACTCAACTTCAACTTATCGAGCATCACCAACTCGTGACAAGCGGCTACAATGTTGGATTCAACATGGGTATATGCCAAATCAAAGATATTGAATCAAATGAAGTTGTCTTGCCGCAAGGATGTAGACGGAAAAATATGTATGTAGTGGATTGGTCAATCGCAACTCCCAAAGACACTGCCTACTAGCAAAAGAGCTTGGTTAATCAAGTTGGTACGGGGGCACAAAAAAGCCGAGTCACCCGAATTTCAAAACAATTAACGGCAAGAAGTCATCTTGTGGAAGGACTACCGGACTCAAAGATACAAAAAGGAGAGTATATGTGACGCATGTCGAAGGGAAAACAAATCAAGTCGTCATTCAAAGAAAAGACATGCCCATCCTCAACAAGAATATCAGACCGCTTCATATGGATCTATTTGGCCCAAGTGGAACCAAGCCAAGCATAAGTGGAAAGAAATACACCTTGGTGGTAGTAGATGACTACTCAAGATATACATGGACAATATTCATGTGTAAGAATAAAGAAACTCTACAAAAACTACCACAACGGTGATGAAGAGGATTCAAAACGAGAAGAGTCAAACCATTATCAAAATAAGATCGAGCAGGAACCGAATTTGTCAATGGAATAATAACTCAAGATTGTGTTGAAAATGGTATTGGTCATGAACTATCGGCAGCAAGAACTCCGTGAGAATGGAGTTGCAGAAAGAAGGAATAGAACCCTCAAAAAGCAAAGAAGGACCATGTTAGTCAGAAGCAGGTTACCAAAAAGATTTTGGGTCAAGCAATCAACACGACTTGCTACACCCAAAACAGATGTATGATAAATAGACGGTGACAAAGATTCCCTATGAGATCCGGATGGAAGAAAACCAAATGTTGCATATTTGAGAATATTTGGATGTAAATGCTTCATCCACAACAACGGCAAAGACAACCTAAAGGCTTTTGATGCTAAAGCCGATGAAGGTATCTTCTTAGGATACTCAACAAAAGCAAAGCCTACTGTGATACTCAACAAAAGAACTATGGTTACAAGGAAGAATCCATTCATGTAGTATTCGATGAGCCAAATGTAAATGGAGAAGACATTGAAGAGTCGGTGATAATTGAATCATCCAACCATACGTAAGAGTCCCTATGTCAAGCCAAGCTGGAATTATCAATTGTAAGAAGATGAGATAGTGAATCTCAAAAACAAGTGGAAAATTTGCAAATAAGTGATTACGAGAGAGAGCCGACCACAACAACACAAAGTGCAAGTCGATCAATCCAGCTAACTTACTCCAACTCGATGTAAGATGGCCGAGAGATCATCCACGTAACTTGTCATTGGAGATATAAGAGAAGGTGTCAAAACAAGATCCGATCTCAACAAGAAGCTACGTTCACATGCTTCATCTCACAAATAGAGCCCAAAGACGTGTCACAAGCATTGGACGACACACATTGGATTCAAGCTATGCAAGAAGAGTGAATCGGTTTGAAAGAAATAAAGTGTGGGAATTAGTGCAAAGACCCATACATCAAAATGTTATGGCACCAAATGGGTGTTCGAAATAAGATGAACGAGGAAGGTTTACGTGGTAAGAAACAAAGCAAGACTAGTAGCCAAAGGATATTGCCAAGAAGAAGGGATAGATTTTGATGAAACATTTGCCCTCGTAGCAAAATTGGAAGCTATAAGGATGTTTCTTGCCTATGCGACTCACAAGGATTTCACTTTGTATATCGATGGATGTAAAAAGTGCATTCCTAAATGGTTTCTTGGAAGAAGAAGTGTATGTTGAACAACCTCCAGGATTTGAGAGAAGACTCTTGGAGATAAGGTATACAAGCTCAAGAAAGCTCTATATGGATTGAAACAGGCACCCAGAGCATGGTATGATACTTTGTCACAATTCCTAACTGAAAATGGATTCACAAAAGGAAAAGTAGATAGAACACTTTTCAGAATTCAAGACAAAAAGAGTATATTGCTTGTTCAAAATATATGGATGACATCATTTTTGGATCCACAAACAAAGAGTCTGTGTGAAAAGTTTTCAAACCTCATGCAAAGTAAATTTGAAATGAGCATGATGGGAGAGTCGACATTCTTCCTTGGACTCCAAGTGAAACATTTGAAGGATGGAACCTTCATAAGTCAAACAAAATACACCAGAGATTTAATGAAGAAGTTTGGTATGGAGGAGAAGTCTTCTCAGTAAAAATACCAATGAACACATCGGTCAAAATGGACATGGATGAGATGGCAAGCCTGTAGATCAAACAACATACAGAGCACTTATTGGATCATGCTTCTATCTCACAAAAGCGGAGCGGACATCACCTTTCTTTGTAGGTGTATGTGCAAGATTTCAATCTGCTCCAAAAGAGAGCCATATGACGGCTAAGAGAATATTGAGATACTTGAAAGGAAGCCAAGAAGTAGGCCTATGGTATCCAAAGGAAGGTGGATTCAAGCTAATTGGCTATTCAGACTATCTTGGATCGATGCGAGTGGATGCAGAGGACAGAAGAGCACTGAGGCACATGTCAAATGCTAGAAACAGTGATTTCTGGTTTAGCAAGAAGCAAAACTCAATAGCCACCTCTACGGTGAGGCGAGAATACATAGTCTGCGGCGCTTGTTGTGCCCAAGTCCTATGGATGAGACAAAGAACAAAGACTATGAAGTTGAGGAAAAAGAAATTCCAATCATGTGTGATAACACAAGTGCAATAAAGAATCACTCAAAATCTCGTGTTGCACTCAAGAACAAAGCATATTGATGTCGAGATATCATTTCATAAGAGATCACGTTGAAAAGAAGGACATCATCCTGGAATATATCTCAACCGATAAACAACTAGCCGACATCTTCACAAAACCATTATGTGAGTCAAGATTTGAAGAACTCAAACATGAGTTAGGGTTAATTGAGTTGAGTTAACTTTGAGAAGACTCAAAGAAAAGAAATGGAACACAAAAAGTGAAAAAGAGTGAACACACAAATCACCAAGAATCACCAGATCGGAAAGAAACTACACCGAGTCACTAAGAGAACTGCGTGAGAAGTAGAGTTAAATCAGCTAAGGGATGTTCGAGTCACTTATGAGCAAAGTGACAAAAACACGGTCGTTTTGACTAAGCGGGAATGTTTTAAGGAATACGTCAAAGATAATGATGACGTGTCTGACATAAAGCCGCACACCAAGCTTATGATTGGATATAAATGCCGCCGCATTAAATACGAGACATTAAATGCTAAATAAAGGCGTGCAAAATCTAAGCCGTTGATTTCGATCACATTTCAAAACCACCCGCACGCCCTTTCATAAACCATATTTAAACCATTTTCGTCCGCTTTCTCTCACACTTCTAAAACTGTTCATTTCTTTCTCTCAAAAGCAAAGGCAAAAATTCTCTCGAAACCCTATCTATCTTCAAATCAATTTCGAGTTTTTCTTCGATATAATCCTGAAAAATGGCACCATCTTATGACTTTACCAAGTTAGGAAAGCAAATCCACACCGCTCTACGGTGGATTTCGATTGAATGGTAAAACAGGGGTCCGACGACACCCTAGTGAAGAAAATCGTTGAAAAGTTAGAAACGTCCTGGCCGAAACCGTTTCGGCGTTAGAATATCCGATGACATATGTGGAGGAGGTCGCACAATTCTACGTGAATGCTTTGAGATTCACGATGAAGGAATAAAGTCATCATTCACGGAAAAGCGGTGACTATCTCTCGCTAATCTGTTGACATAGTTGCCAAATGTATCGACATCAAATTTGGCGACTTTGACCAATCACAAAGGCAAAGCGATTGTAATGGCTGCAATCATAGCGAGAAAAAGAAGATAAATAAAATTTGAGTTTGTCTCTGAGACTCTGCTAGAACGTGGGGAACAAATCCTTCAAGGAAGATGGCACATTTTGGAGGATCCTCAGGATATGGCCTAGTGATTGGCCGATCGATGGAGGTGAAAAGAGTCCCTCTTAGACATGGGAAAGCATTCCATGTTAACAAGAGGATGTTGAGCAAATCTCTCAGGCGCAGAAGAGAGCTTACGCCAAGAGAGTCGACACAAGTGAGGGGAATCAACTGACCTCGAAGATATAGCTGTTTTCTCCAACAAGAAGAAAGTCGCCCCCGCGGTGTTTCTAAGAAGATCACGCCCCGCAAAGAAAGAAAACCAAACATGCTCCCGCCCCGCAGCAGAAGTCACCGCCCCTAAGAAGTGTCCGTGTCTCCCCTCGCAGTGAGCGGTCGAGAAGGACTCACAAATACCTTCTCCGATCGTCAAAAAGAGGAGAACCGAGAAGCCACGACGGCCTCGCTCCTCGAGAAAAGACACCAAAGACGGCCCCCGCCAAGACTCGAGAGACACCGTCCTACGAACCGTAAATCCCCGGTACAAACTAGGAGACGAAGACGAATTATCAAGCGCTCCGAGTTGGAGAAACCACCGAGTCACCACTCAGCTCAGAAGAGCAGATACGGAGGCTGGCTGGGAGAAGAGAGTCTCCGGATGTAGTTGATGAAAGCCAAGTCTCGTCAAGGCGATCCAGCAGAGGCAACTCAAGACACAACAGAGTTCACACTGTTGAAGCACAAGAAGAACTGCTAGAGCGGATAGTGATGTAATGATCCTATCTCCACCTTACCCGCACATCCAAAATCGTCTGCGTGAGTGGAGGAATAGGAAGTTGAGTAAGTCAAGGGAACAGTTCCAACGACCGAGTTTATAGAAGAAGAAGAGGAACTGTTGAGCTTCCTCGATCGACCATTGTACTCAAAGATGGATGAAGACAATCGCCACAGGACATCCCTGCAGATCTACAAGGACAAGGAGAAAGAAAAGCAAGCGAGAGGAAAGGCCGAGGCACGTGAGAAGGCAAGCATCCGTCCTATCTCCGGCACCACAAAACACACACATCCTCTCCTTGATGTCTTCTCCGATGATGATGAGGATCCGGAAAATGTGCTTGCCCGCCACGTAAGAGTTGCAAATGCAGCAAGCATTGCACGAATCAAGAATCCTTCACGAGCAAAGATCGATGGAGGGACCAGAGAGAGTCCTCGTAACACACCGAAATTGATCCAATGGGAGTGGTTCAAACAAATCGCCACCGTTGTTGCCGCCACCACTTCCTCACTCACTCGGAAGAAGGCAATAAGGGACATGGCGATGAAACCGGGATAGTGGGGACCCCAAATGAGCCAACCCCTATTGAAGGTGTTTTACCACCCGCCCCAACTGCTGAACATTCAATCGAAACAGCCGGGAGTTTGGAGACGAGTGACCCCATTCATTCAAGTCACTCGGTGGTGCGCCGGTGAGGGGAAACTCCTCCACCGCAGCAAGGTCGGAGGATCTTTGCAGATGACTCCACAACGAATCAAGGAGGCGAAGGAGAGAAATTACAAACACAAGAAGAACAACAAGTTGCCATCAACGAAGCTCGAGGCGATTGAGATCGTCTCGGTGAGGTGCCAACCGCTCCTGGAAAGCTAATGACGCGATGCGGTCGAGGCACATGAAGGAATGAACTCGGGAGTTAACACTGGGCAATGAAAGTGCAATCCATGGCGTTGAGACTCCAATGGATGCCACCACAGAAGACCCTAAGACAGTGACACCGTCGAAAGGGAGGACATGCCTCTCCGCAGAGAGACCGCCGGAGGTAGTCGAAGGCCCACGGGAGGTTGAGACTTCCAGGGGTAAAGAGGTCAAGTGAGAGAACATCCCTCCCGCTATCATCGACCCATCCGAGAAGGAGATAAGCGCACTTCATGATTCCCAGGATAACTCGATGTAACCTTTCGGGATCGGGCGATGAAGAAAGTTCGAGTCATCCCCCCGTGCCAACTCCAAAAGACTCGGTGCGGATGTTCCAAGCACGAGCAAGTCTCGATCCCAAGACTACTCGTCAAACCTTTAACTTTGATGATGAGCCACCAATGGAAATCTCATCATCGTCCCGATGACGCTCGAGCAAGGCCGAGGACGGTCTACTCAATGGAAAAATCATTTGAGACCAACGGTTGTTGAGATAGCCGAGGCTCAAGAACCGGGACCACTTCACAACAAAACCCACCGAACCGAGTCCACCGCGCAAGCTCCTCAAGCTGCAGCAGGATCGATTCCCAAAAGAACTTCACGCGCACCGCTCATCATCGAACAGATCCCGGTTGGCGGTGATGAATCCTTTGTAGAATCTTTTCCTTTTTCCTCGAGATACCAGGAACTCCATGAAGAGTCGGAAAACGAACAAGCACGCTACACACGCCAGCCTCCCGTTTTTCAATCGGGCACCATTGTTCCGGTGATTATGATTTTTGACGCATGGCCATCACCGCACGGAAGAATCACCAAGTCGCGAAGTGTTCAAGGCATTATTCACGAGATTGAACGGATGGAGAGACATCGGGCCTCTATGGATATGCGACCGACAACAGAGATGCCAATCTCACCTGGCGATTTAAGAGGCATAACAACCTGGGATCGGGAATGGTGGCAACAAGAAGAAACAATGCGTGTGGAACAAGTTAGATACTTCAGACATTGTTCAACAAGTCGGGTATGGAGAGTGAAAATGTTGATGCAAAAACGAAGTTTCGAGAGAACATATTGAGCACATGCATGAAGCTCACATTGTCGAGGTTAAGCTCACTGCGTGAGCAAAACAAGAGTGATCTACAAACGTTTGGAAGAGACCATGAATACAAAATTCAGCCTTCTCATGGTGAGATGAAGCCGATTTCAACAGAGTCCAACGCTACTCGATCCGATTTCGTGGCCGCATACCGTGATCGACTCGAGACAAAACTCAACTATCGCCAGGCTCGACTTCCCGCTTGCAAGTCTGTTTCAGCGTTCCTCTCTCCTTTGATGATGCCAAAAAGGGGGAAGAGGAATACCTAAAGCGCAAGTGGGGATCTGAAGTTGAGAAGGAAGGAGCAAATGCGAAGGAAAATCGGTGAGGAAGTGTTAAAACAGAAGAAAGGAAAATCTGCTTTGAGGGGAAGGATCAAAAGATATGACCTTGATGATTGCACAAACCCCTCAACACAGGGTCCTGTCACGGTGACATTATCGAGCAAACTCCCTCATGACTTTGCCACTCCAACACTCACTTTGTATCTATGGTTGAAAAGAGAAAACAATTGAAGCGAGGGATGAAGGAAGTGGAAGGAAGAATGGATGCCCGAGTTATGAACATCTTGAAAGAACATGGAGGCATTCCAGAGACAGAGACACTTATGCCATTTCGGATGTCGGGACGAGCCACGATCAGTTGATGAATTTAAAACGCTCGAATCAAGGATACTTTGCAAATATGTCTATGGCTCAAGCTTGGGACTTGATCTTGGGAAAAGGGTCTCACGTTATGTGAAGAAGCGACAGCGCAGACCATCGGGTCACTCACTGGTCACTCCTACTGGTCACTCACCGAAAGAAGAAGACCCCAAGACAATACACACCCAGGTAGATGAAGAAGCGGTGGTGGAGGAAGAAGCTTCGACCAGGCCTCTTCCCAAGAATATTGAATACGTAGATCCAGGAAAGAAAGGAGGGATCTCGGGTGGGCTTGACCAAGTGGCAAATTTGCAAGTGACTAAAAGTAACGCCCGAGTATGCAAAAAGATTAGAAGAAGAAAACAAGAGACAAACTCGGCTATGGGAGGAAAGACAGGAAAGAATAAGAAGAGATGAAGCGCCAGGAAGGCATATGAAAAGAAAAAGAAGGCGGTGACGACGAGAAAAAGAGAAGAAGAGAAGAAGATCTTCAACAAGATGAAAGAAGGAGACAAAGCGAAGGAGATGAAGTGTTGATGTCCAACCCTTCGTGTATTTCACTATGTAAATACATACAATGTAAGTCTTCTCTCGTAATAAAGCTATAAATTCTTTATTTTTCCGTAGCAAATATGTACTGATACACCTTGTAAACAATTGTGTAAAAGAACAAGAATGATATGATCAATAAAAGAATTGATTCTCAAGATACATTCTATGTCAATACACTATATCAGTATGTATCTTTTTTGTTTGCATTTTTGAATGGTTTAAGTTTTGGCATCATCAAAAAGGGGGAAATTGTTAGGAATTTTATTGTTTAGATTTTGATGAATGCCATGTAAAACTTTGAATAGAAAGTTGGCACCCCAATTCTTGTAAAATGCATTGTAACAATTAGAGTGGCCAAGCTGAGTTAAGTCGCCTACGCCCCTAACATGCAAGAAGACAATCAAGATCGTAAGGAAGACTCATTTGTGAGACATTTGAGTATGGCAAAGAAGAGTAGACGGAACTCTACTAAAGAAGCAAACTGAAATGCGGCTAAGTGGAGTATCAGTCAAGTCAACTCGAGAAAAGCCAAGTCTCAAGTTGAAGTGACAAGAGTCATCCAATGATTGGAAGCTCGACTCTAAGTCACCTGGGAAAGCAAGGAAACGCATCAAGTCGAGATAATCGAAAAGATCCGTTGTACGTAAAATCAAGAGATTTACTTAAACAAGTAATATCTCCATACCACCTTTCTCGAGTGCTCGATCCGGAAGCGTGCAAAAGGAATGAACAAATGGGAAGCACTACACCGTGTCGAACTACGAAAAGGTGAAGGAACAATTCATACGAGGAAATGGCAATTCCAAGGATCGCAACAAGACAAGCCAACGACGCAAGTGACTTTCAAAATAAGCCTATCTCTTCAACGGGCAAATTTTTGAAAGATCACTATAAAAGGCCGAGGAGTGACGAGAGAAGGTTACTCCGAACACGAACATTCAAGAAATCAATTAAAATTATAACTTAAATACTCTCAAATTATTCAAGATTAATCCTCAAGCCTACATTACGAAGTACATCAATCCAACACTTTTGTGAAGGAAAGAGAACTTCAATCGGTTGAAGAGGAAACTTTTGAAGAAAAGGGGTCTACATTCCACGAAGGATTGTAGGAAGGTTCAAGGTCAAACCAAGTCTTAAAGCTTTTGGAGGGCTTCGTGATCAAATCCAAAGAGCTTGAGCAAGTGAGTCAGTAGTAGCAAGGCAGCTACCACTGTGAAGAAGCCGAGTCGTATGAGAAGCCGGTGAGTGATCAAGGCGTCTCGGACCGAGTCCCAAAGGATCAAGTTAGTCGTGTGATCAAGACTTGTATCCTGGGACTGTTACCACTTTGTAAACCGATCATTACCTAGTGGATTCCTCCGGGGAGTTGGAGAAGAGAGGAGTAGAAGAATTACCCCATCTTCGAACCTCTATAAAAATTTCAATCGTGTCATTTACATTTTCAAAGATTTTAATTCCGCATTTTTAATCGCTTATATATCCGATAAATTTGCTATCCGTTTGATAATACAAGTACTAAACCCAAAGACTAAACTCTTACTTAATCAAACTTAAGGGTGTTAAGTCTTCATTGAAAACAAAACCACAATTGAGTTAATTTAGAGTCAATGGTGAGATATTCCATCAATGACTCAGTTGATCTGTTGAGAGACTAACTCTCTTGATTGACTAAATCGACATTGTCCATCAAGGACACAAAATTGTGTAGAATCAACTCAGTATATTTAAAAAGGACTAAATCGAAAATTTGGTAAGGTTTATTCAACCCCCCCCTTCTAAACCTTACACTTACACCCCTTGGGACCTACACCATGCTCCTCCTCAAGACTTGCATATGGCTTCATCTTCTCTAGGGGGGCAGCCCCCAATGCATTATCCACCCCCCATGCCAGTGGCAATCCTCATGGGCTGAAAGGCCCCCTATATCTTTCTTGTGCAGGGCCGCTCAATGGGCAACCCTCTATTGCTGCCAATCCCCAGGGGGGTTATGGCCCTTGGGCTCATCTCTAGGTGATCATGGTGCTCATGGATCGATAGGTGATGCCCCTTGCTGCTAGGGATATTCAGTTGTTGGCCATGAAATCTAATATTAACCCTCTTTTAGCCAACTCTTTTGCTAAAGTGGTATCTGGTAATGGTTCTAACTTTGATACATTTCATTCTCCGATTCCAGGTAATCCTACATCTTACTCAAATGTGGTTAATGGTTTACCTAGTTCTATTTCTGATCCTATGAAAAAAAGAAGATTATTATTCTGTGACGATTGATGAAAACCTTTACCAACAACGTATTTCGGATTTGCTTATTCTTTAATTGGTCATATTATTTTGGGTAAAGGTAGTAATTAAGCCATGGGCTATTATGCCGCTTCATAGGTGGCTTTTGTTGTTATGGGGTATTAAAAATGATTGGAAATTGATTCCCCTAGGTAAGGGGTACTTTTGTGTTAAACTTTCTAATGAGCAGGATCGTTTTCGTACTCAAGCTCGTGCTTCTTGGGCTATTAACCAGGGTTCTATTTGTCTCTCCCATTGGGTGCCAGACTTTAACCCATATAAAGTCACCACTTTGATAGCCAGTGTTTGGGTTAGAATCTTCGAACTCAGTCTCGAGTATTGGGATCCTAATTTCATTTTGGGAATTGCCAAAGCCATTGGCACGCCGATGCAGATTGATCATAAGTCTTTAGATGGTTCTTTTGGCCAATTTGTTCGTGTGCTGTTTGAAGTTGATCTTGCAAAACATTCACAAGACCACATTATGTTGGAAAACATGGGCCATTGTTCATTTGTCTCTATCAGTTATGACCGATAACCTGAATTTTGTTCTGCCTATTGTATCACTGGACATACCTCTGCTTCTTGTCACCGTATGGGAAAAACTATAGAGGTCAAAGAACCTTTTGATCATCCGGTATCTCAAAGGGGATGTTCTGGGGTTCGTAAAGTCTATCGTCCTGTCCACAAGTCTCAGGATAAAGGGAAATACGTTGTTAACTCAATGGATGATGCGGCTTCTGCTGAGGTGATGGGGTGGCTTTGGGCAATTCTTTCACTGCCTTGGCAGAGGAAGACGACTCTTCTGCGCATGCTGAAACCTATGTTAGGACCCCCCAGCATCCATTCCTCGGGCTTTGGATGTGTCTTCTTTGCTCTCCTATTCGGATATCAGAAGGCAGCCACACACCATGCAGTACCAATTGGATAAACCAATTCAAAATTTGTGTAAAGTTATTTGGGATAGATCTGTGGACTCGGCTAAGCAAAGACTTCACAAAACTATTGGCCATGGACCAACGCCACCCCTTCAGAAATTGGCCATCACGAAGGATTTTATGGATGCAAAGGCGTTTAATGTTCCCCGCGAGTAAGTGATGGGTGATTATGATGAGAATGATTCGCAAGTGCCTAATCTGATCCGATAATCCACGAGATAATCAGGATAGGTTTCGTACACAACCACAAGATGATGATTCGCAATCCGTCTCCAACATAGTTGCCTCCCCTTCCAATTTTATCTCAATGAATTGTCTTTTCTGGAATATAAGGGGGATTGGGAATGTTGCCTCTCTCAATGTTCTTAAGAAACTATGCCAACGTCATAAACCTCTCTCGGTTGCTATCTCGGAACCTAAAGTGGATTTGAGTATTTGTGATTCGTATTGGAACAGTCTTGGTTTATAGTTTGTGGTTCAGAATTTTTGATCCAATGGGGCCGGATGATATTTGGATTTTTCGGCATCATGATATTTCATCTTGAAGCGATTTTCCTTTCTCGATTAGTGTGTGGTTCTTCAAGTTCGATTTGCTAATTATATTTTTCATGTGGGGTTTGTCCATGCTTTATGTAACCATGTAGATCGTCGGACTCTTTGGAATGATATTGTCATGGGGTTAACCGACCTTTTGCTTATAGGTGACTTTAATGCTATTCTTGGGAATCACGAGTGGGGGGTGGCTTAATGCTTCTTGTCTTTTGGAATTTCATTGATAACGTTGGCTTGTAGGCTATATCTACGGTGGGCAATGTTTTTACTTGGTGCACAACCCATCATATTCACTCGATCACTCAAGCACGTTTAGATCGTGTTTTGGCTTCTCCGAGGCTTTATACTTTATGGCATGGCATAGAGGCTGTAAGTCCAAGCGGCTACGATAATCTAGAGGGGGGAGGTGAATAGATTATCTCCATTTTTTCGATTATGCCCTCTTTTTCTAATCAAACAAGCCAAGACAAGTAAGAAGGTGTGACAAGTAAATAACACGCGTCGATTTATAGAGGTTCAACCCACCTAGGGCCTACTCCTCTACCACCCCAGTATCTACGGGATGGATTTCAAAAAGAAAAAAGAATCTTATTAATTACCACAATTAATACAACAACACCTTACAACACCTCTTTGGAGATTACCACAATTTCACTGAAGATCACCACGATCTTTAACGGCACCTAGTGAAGATTACCACAATCTTCCGACTTGAAGAACACCAAATTCTTCAACACCTCAAAGAGCACCACACTCTTCAATAAGAAGATTACCACAATCTTCTTGCACCTATCACCTAGATCATCCAAGTGTTTTCTTACCACAAGAACACTCACAAGGATATCTTGTGTTGAATGATGACCACAAATTCAAGATTACAACTCGATAATGAATAATACAATTTTGAGTGCAAGTGTAATCAAGAAATAAAACCTAGACCTCAAGATGTGAAAGTGTAAGACCTTAGGCTATTACAACAAGAATATAGACAATGAAAGAACAAGTATTTGCTTTGAGTGTATCTTGTTGTGTTGTATCTTAATTTCTTGTTTTGTTGCTCCAAATCTTCCTCTATTTATAGGAGATGATTGATCATGGATAGGCTCCTCTTGGTGATTGAAAATCTACAGAAAAATACAATTAAACTCAAGAATATAGCTGTTAGAAATCAATCCCACAATTTAAGGAAGAACTGTCTGCTGTCAACGGCTAGAATTTTGTTGTCAAAATGGTAGGGCGACCGGTTGCGTAGAAATAGATGTTGGAAATTAAAAACACAATTTTACATAGGGCGACCGGTCGACGGGGGGTCCGACCGATCGACCCTGTGCTGGACCGGTCGAGGTCTTCAAAAAGATAGTCCAGGGAGTTCTATTCTAAAGAAAACATTCCCAGGTACCGGTCGACCTCACCTCTTTTACTTCCATCACGTTTTCTGTTTCAAAACACATCTTCAGGTATGGGTTTCCCTATAGGGCGACCGGTCCAACGCGAAACGGAAGTGTTGTCCAATTTTTATCGAAAATAAACTTCAAGAAATACTCCGAAAAATTAGTAAAAATATTTTAAAACAATCGGGAGTATTTGGACAACATTTTCAAACATTATTTTGGTATAAAAACCCTTTAAACCAAAATCATCAAAATCATGATAAAAATATTTATCAAACAATCTCCCCCTTTTTGATGATTACAAACCAAAACAATTTTAAGAAATATTGAGAGGTCGATTTTAAAATCAAAAACGATTTTCCGGTAAAACAAAAATTAACTAGCCGTTTGAAGCAACCAATTTTCCAAACAAAATAGCCACAAGAAAGGGAGTAAATATTTTCAAAAATATTTAGCATAAGCTCCCCCTATCAATATGCACATCAAGAGTAAAATAGAAGCAATCAACCAAAAGCGAAAATCTCAGCTTTTACAAATTGAGCTTAAGTATCAAGAGCTTATAAGCTCCCCCTGTCAACAAAACATCATTAGACTTGTAAATAAGTCCATAATACAACAAATGGACTAAGTATGATCCGCAACTTTTTGCTTTTGCGCCACAGCTTATAGCTTCTTTCACGAGCTTATTTAAGCTTATATAAGCTAATGAGCTTATAATTTTTGTTTCTCCCCCTTTGGAATCATCAAAAGAATGTTAGCACGATACAAACATCATATTATCATATCAAAGTGCGCAAATATATCGAGTTATATAATTTTGAGCTTCAAGTTCCAAAAGCTAGGGGAAAGATTTATCAAATGACTAGTAAAGGTTTGTAAAAGCTCTTGGCAAAACATGATCTCTATAAATATATAAGACTTTTGAAATCAAGAGAATCATGTAGGAGATGAATTTTTCATTGAAACGTTTTCTCGAACACTTGGCGGGCGTCAAAAAATAAAGAAGATGTATGTAGACCTTTGTAAAAATAGCCAAGTCAAAATTTTCATCACCAAATTGCAACAAAACACCATTCAACCAACAACATAAACATCTCGAAAAACATCAACATATTTTCAAGGGTTCAACCCAATTGAGATAAATCTAACCAACTAAGCAAAATGAACAAGGCATTACAAATGCCACCAAGCAAAAAAAAAAAAAAAAGAAGTACTTTTACTTTTACCAAGTACAAATAACCAACATAAACATCAAACAATGCCATCATGCATAATTAAGAGTACTTTTACCATCAAATACTCTATCAAAATTATAGCTCAACAAGAACTATAGCAATCATATGCTACTAGTATGGATTGAAACAAGCACCAAGAGCATGGTATGATACATTATCTCAATTTCTAACTGACAATGGATTCACCAAAGGCAAAGTATACTGCTTGTTCAAATATATGTGGATGACATTATTTTTGGTTCCACAAACAAAGAATTGTGTAACAAGTTCTCAAACCTCATGCAAGACAAATTTGAGATGATCATGATGGGAGAGCTGACTTTCTTCTTAGGACCTCAAGTCAAGCAATTAAAGGATGGAGCCTTCATAAGCCAAACCAAGTATACCAGAGATTTAATGAACAAATTTGGTATGGAAGAGAAGTCATCAGTGAAAATTCGTATGAATACATCAGTAAAGATAGACATCGATGCAGATGGAAAAGCTGTTGATCAAACCAGATATAGAGCCCTCATTGGATCATTGGTCTATCTAATAGCAATCAAGCCAGACATCACCTTTGCAGTAGGTGTATGTGCTAGATTTCAATCGCACCAAAAAGAGAGCGGATGATTTGCAGCCTAAGAAATCCTAAGGTCTTTGAAGGGATGCGAAGTTGCGATGGTATCCAAAGGAAGGAGGATTCAAGTTGGTAGGATATTCGGACTTTCGGTATGTTGGATGTAGAGTTGACGGGGAAGAGTACTTGATGTACATATCAAATGCTTGGAAATAGGTTGGTTTCTTGGTTCAAGAAGAAACAAAATTCAATAGCTACATCCACATCTCGAAGCGGAGTACATAGGCTGAGCGTTGTTGTAGCCCAAGTCTTGTGGATGAGGCAGCAGCTGAAAGATTATGATATTGAAGAAAAAAAGATTCCAATTATGTGTGATAACACTAGTGCTATTGCAATCACTCAGAATCCGATGTTGCATTCAAAAACAAAGCACATTGACGTCAGATATCATTTTATAAGAGATCATGTTGAAAAGAAAGACATCACTTTGGAATACATCTCAACTGATAAGCAGTTGGCTGACATATTCACAAAGCCATTGTGTGAATCAATGTTTGAAGAGCTCAAGAATGAGTTAGGGTTAATTGAGATGAGTTAGATTACCCAGAAGACTCAATCAGCAGAGAAAGAAGATGAGAAATTGGAAAATGAGCAAGTTTCACATTTTAGCCAAATGAGACAGCCTAGTTGGGAAGTCAGTTGTATCGAGTTAGCTGACAGCTGAGTGAGGATATGTGAAGAGAGAAGCACAGCTAAGTCACTTTGGAAGAAAGCTAAATCATTTATGAGCTTGAGTGACAAAACGCAATCGTTTTATTCGGAGGGAATGTTTTAAGTATGAAGTCAAAGCATAATTATGATTTGTCAAGACAAAAGCCGCACAAAGAAACTATATAATTGGATATAAATGCTGCTACATTTAATGTGGGGAATTTAATGCGGTTTTGAAGGCTTAATCTTGACCGTTGATTTTGATGTGGGGAATTATATGTGGGGAATTTAATGTGGGGAATTTAATGTGGGGAATTTAATGCGGTTTTCAAATTCTAAAACCGTCCTTTCACGTCCCATATATACGAAAATTTTACTTTCTCTCTCCTCACACAAAACTTACTCGTCTCCGAAGAAAGCTTTTTTCTCTCTGCAAGCAAGTGAAACCCTAGTTCTTCAAGCTCAAGTTTTTCAAGTTTTATTCGGTTAAAAGTTCTAGAAATGGTCGCAAATCATGATTTCGCGTTGCTATCCGAGACGATCCACAATGGAGCGTCCGTGGATTTCCATGGAATGATCAAGCGGGGCATGGATAGTGCCATGGTAAAGAAGATAGCGAGAAGTTGGAAAAGTCCGATCGATGGACTTTATATCGATGCGATTCACGACACTTATTTGGAGGAAATGGCTATGTTCTATGTTAACGCTGCCGCGATGATGAAATTTGTTCATCCATCCATGAAGGCCATTAAAATCACCGCAAAGGACCTTGTCGAGCTTGTTTCTTACCCTCTAAAGGGATGAAGGACATCGAGAAGGATGTCAACTTAGCCGCACTTGGAAGGAAGTTGCCAGGGATATGAGTATCTTTGCTAAAGAAAGTTGTGTATACAACTAAGAAAGATTTTCTTAAGGAAGACTATCATAAGGCGATGGACATCGTGTCCAAATGCATCGACATGAAGTTTGGGAGTTTCAATTTGTCAAGACTAAAAGGCCGATTGTGATGGCCGCAATAATGACGAGACAAAAAGGTGAACTTGGCGGAGTTCGTCTTCACCGAGTGTGCCGAGAACATGATCAATCGGTCCTATAAGGAGGATGGGACCTTTGGATGTTCTGGTTATGGCCTTGTGATTGGCCATTTGATGGAAGTGAAGGGAATAGCTGCGCCATGGAAAGTCGTTCCATGCAAACAAAAGATGTTCAAGCGCGAACCTATCAGTGCGCGAGAGAAGAAGGCCCATGCAACAAAGCGGATACAAGTGAGGGGAAATCGGTGACCCTATCGAAGACACGATTGAGACCTCGCTTGACTCTCACCAAAGCCGATCTCTAAGAAGAGAGCCGCAACATCTAAGTGCCCCCGCCCCAAAGAGTCAAGTCGAATAAGGCACCTCTGCAGCCCAAACCAAAAGCTCCGCCCCACGGCCCAAAGCCCCTACCCCCGCAACCAAGGCGAGGAGGAACCCAAATTCCATCTCGGTTGTGAAGAAGAAGTGGTTTGCTAAGTCTAGAAAGGCAAAATGCTTTCTAAAAAGGCTTATTGAAACACGGGGCCTTCCCTAGGAAGAGCACGAAAAGGTGGAACACGAAATCCAAATGGTCGCCACTAAGAGAAGATGGTATTTAGAATGTTAGAATTGGAGAAAATAGCCGAGTCCCAGATTTTCGGCAGGAAGAAGCCAAATGAGACTACCGATGCTCGAAGAAGCGAGTCTCAAGAAAAAGTGATTGAGCCGAAAAAAGACCGATGATCTTGTCACAGAAGAGATGTAAGACCCTATGCGGGGGCGGAGTCTGAGAAAGAAAAAAGCTTGAGACAGCCAAACCCGTGGAAGAACAAGTTGTCTCACCCCTCGGATAGATGCGATTGAGTCGAGGAGGAACAAGCTCCATTAGCCGCCATTCAAGAGGAGAGGAAGATGATGATGATGATCTTATAATGTACTCTCCGACTATCCGATATTCGATGCAGATCGAGGGAATGGAGGGCATGGAAGCTAGATTACTCAAGGCAGCAGTTCGCTCACCCTGAGTTTATTGAGGAGAAGGAAGAACTACTCAGCTTCCTTAGACATGCAACTGTCCAATTTGCTCTAAATGAAGAAAGCTGAGGAGCGAGCCAGAGTCTTAGAGAAATCCAAGATGTGTTTGAAAACAGGGACACATGAGCATCTCTTTGAGTCAACTGATAGTGGTTTGGAGGAGATGGACCATGTTGTTGTAGTAGAGAAGGCCGAGTTAGAGCAGGCCACTCGAGAATCAATAGCCATGCACGAGCTAATCTTTCAAGAAGGTCCATTAGAGTCCTCCAAAGTCACTCATAGGACTGATCCCTTGGGAGTGGCGCAGGAAATTGCAACTGTCATTGCAGCAACCACGTCCCCCCGTGCACTCAACTGATGGCTCTCAGAGACACGGCGATGAAGCTGGGAATTTGGGCATCCAAGCCAAGCCTAACCCCAAAGAAGGTGT